>VKOC01026392.1:0-25740 GCA_009364415.1 Spea multiplicata
GTGGTATCTTGTGTGCCCCCCCTATATATTGTTTCTAGAGTCGCCACTGGCTGACTGTGCCTACTGCTTGCCTACTGCCTTCCCTTAGTTTTTATCATTTTTAAAACTTGATTTTGTAATTTTAGTTCAGGACAGTCAGTCAATAAATTAGTTAAGCTGAAGGGTTAGTATTATTAATTAAAAATATAATTTAATAGTAATATAAATATCATATCATAGTATACTAGTGTAGACGATTACTAGTGTGTTAATAATCATAATTAATAATAATTAGCTGTATTATATTAGCTCTCTCGGTTGTTATTTGGGGAATCATTGCTTGAAGGATCTACGTCATCCAGTAAAGGAAAGGAACAAATAGCAGGCAGTAGTAGTGCTGCTAGGCCCACCAGCTCTACGTGTTTTTACGGAAAGTCGAAAGCACAAGAACCACCATCGAAGTTAAAGGGTATCACAACTAGTACTACTACTAGCCCAGTGAGTAAAAAAATGTAGAGCAGTCAGCATAGCTGGTGGCCGTGGTACTATTACAACAAATGTACAAATCACAATATTTTTATCAGTTGTGCGAATATGAGCACACATTGTACAGTGTTAAGGCGATATTTGTCCCTTTTAATGAGTTCAGATTAGATGTAGGTCTTTCTATACAAGACTTAAGGGTTCTAGGAGCTACTATATTCTTTATGGTTTTATTTCGCTTAAACATAATTTTAGGTTTTATAGGGAGATGGTCTTTCAGAACATGATCTTGTTGTAGGATATTCAATGTTTGGCCAGAATGTTTTTCATCTGCTCTGCTCCTTCATTATGTCTAGTAATGCATCATACTTTACCTTATTTAGAAGACTTTTCTCTGGTATCTGGTCAGTATTTTGGGTTTTGCCTGGGAAAGCAAAGGTGTATTATAGTCTTTTTCCCTAAATCTTTTGGCCACCAACATACAATCCCTCCCAATGTCTTGTCATAAACTGCGATTATGCCAATGTCTTATCAATTGACCATATGGAATGTTGGAAATCGATTGGTGGTAATGCCCACTTCTGGCATCCATTTTTTTATCTACATCTATGATTTTAGCTTTGTATGGTATTTTCCAAATCTTGAAAAAAATGTTATATCTAAAAAATCCAAACTATTAGAACTACTATCATGGGTAAAGGAAAGATTTATTAGGTTTCTATTGGCACGATCAACAATGACAATGAGTGTATCCTTGTATCCCATCCAAATTATTTTAATACTGTCCCATACCTGCCTCAATGGAGAAAAGGGGAGACCCCCTTCTATCTCGCTACAGCCTCTTCAGCCGCCTAGTAGAAGGGGGATACCTTCTTCAGTCCCTTCTCCATGGGGAAGAGGGAGACCTCTTTCCAACAATCAGCAGCAGCTGCTGTGAAGAAGATGAAGACCCCTTCGGCCCCACGACTCCCTAACCTGCTGCGTAGGAAAGGGAGACACCTCTCAACGGCATCCTCTTCCACATCCATGCGCCCTCTTGTGGACCCATCAGTTACTACAGCTATCTGTAAAGGAAGACTATAAGCCCGCCACACACAAGATGGCTGCAGGACTTGATAGAATAGAAGTGACATGTGGCAATTAGAAATATGGCACCAACATCTTCTGTTTCTTCTTGAAACCATCACAAATCATTAAACCTTGCCCTCTGATGGTCAGGCCTTTGTTATAGTGCCTAGTCCTCATGCCTAGTATGTGTTCTCTGTACAGTCTCCTGTGTTTGATCTTGACTTATTATTCGTTGATCCTGACTTCTGGTACCCCATCCTTGGCTAGTTTACTTGTTGATCCTGTTTGCTGGTGCCCTAACTTTGGCTTGTCTTTGACTCAGATTCTGACTCTTCCTTGTGGAGCTGCCTGATATTGTGTCTCCTACTACGCTGTGTGTGAGAAATGCCATCTATATACTGTATCTCTTGTAAAATATAAGATATATGAGATAAGATAGGTGAAATTATGACTTAGGAGGCGCTGGCCATCCTCAATATATTCGTTTTGATTTTGAAGAACGATTGCACCTCCCTTAACCCCTTCACGTCAGGTGACGCATCAGGTGCGTCATGCCCAAAAAATGCCCCCACGTCACCACAATCGTGGTGATCGCAGGGGAGCTGCTGCTGCAGGCCCCATGAGCCTTTGATCACTCCCACAGGAGCCACAACATCCCCTGCTGTCTGATCGCTCTAAGAGAGCGACAGTGCAGTGTTAACCCCTTCAATGCCGTAATTGTGTATGACACGACTGCAGCATTGCAGGGGTTAATATTTGTCCCCACAAGCTTCTGGAGACTAAATATCTGTAACAGTTAACAACTTACCTGCAGCTGCTACAGCCATAGCAGCCTCCCGCAGACGCTGTCGGACGAGACCCTCACGCATGCGCACGCCATCACTAAGATAGCCGGACATTTTCTCTGTTTATTTATGCTAATAGTTTGAGGCGGGGTTATCTGCCTGGGGCTATTTGAGGTCTCCTTAGCTGTCCACTCACTGCTTGTCAAAGAGTTTCATGCTTTGTTTCTCTGGGCTCAGTTGCGGTTTTGTGTTTGCGCCAGTTCTGACTCCGGCTTTGTTCCACGGTTATCCTGACTTCTCCAATCCTTGACTTCGGCTTTGTACCGCGGTTATCCTGACTTCTCCAATCCTTGACTTCGGCTTTGTACCACGGTTATCCGGACTTCTCCAATCCTTGACCTTGGCTTTGTTCCACGGTTATCCGGACTTCTCCAATCCTCGACCTTGGCTTTGTTTATCTTAACTTCATGCACGGGTTCTGCACTGTGGATCCTCGGCTTCAGACTCTGACTATCCTCGGCCGTTACAATATCAGTCAATGCAGCATTGTAACAGCACTGACCTAGACAAACAACAGCATTGACCTGGATGTCAGGGGTGCTTCCAGGTCAGTTGCTGTGAGTTAAGGATCTGCAGTGAAAGATCAAAAGTGGGCTGATTATGATCAGATTACTCCTGGCCAATAGGACTGATCTGATCATTATGGCAGCCCCTGGGTGACCCTCCCCTAGAAAGAGAGAGGGGTCATCTAAGGTAATAATAATAAAAAGAATATTTATAAAAATGTACAACATAATTATTTCCTGATCATTTGTCAGTGACATTTTTGGTGACTGCTAAACAGAAAGTTTGAAAACTGAAATGCGCATGTTCCAGTTTTGTCTGAAAAACCTGACTTATCCATGCATGTGGGGTATTACTGTACTCAGGTAGGTGTAACTGAACACAAATCAAGACCTTTTTTGTTCTTTTCACATATACATATAAACATGGTGAAACTGCAAAGTGTTTTCAAAGATGTGAAAAATGTTTTCTTTTCTTTTGTTAGACTAATTTTGGAAGGTGCTGATGCGGAATCAGCTGCATGGGACAAGCCAATAGGCCCCTAACTAGATTCCCTGAGCCGTCTAGTTTTTGGAAATGTATAAAAATTTGGGACTTCTACTGTGTCTCAAATGAGACAGTTTTGAACCCGCAGTGCCTAACATTCCTGTATTCCTGTACTCAGAGGGTGTTTCTGAATACAAATCACAAGTTGTGTCAGTAATTGCAATACTGAAATACTGTGTTTAGTTAGAATGGCTTTGTTGCAAATAAAAAAAATGAAATTTTACTGCAATGTTTAGGACAGACTGGTGCTAATATTGTTAAATAAAAAGTGTTAAAATGCCCCTAGTAAAATACTTTGGGATGTCAACATTAAAAATATATAAACTTTTATTTAGCAGTTTTTCTTTTTCTGGTCGCTATTGGGGCACAACTCCCAGCATACCACATCTTTAAAAAGTCTTGTTTAGAAACAGCGATGCACATCATTCATATTTAACCCTGTAAGTGCCAAAATAAATGAAAATACCAGGCATATGAGGTGTTTCCAAAAACAGGACAAATACCTAAATACACGTTTTTTGGGTTTTTCCCCATTTGCACTGTTTACATAGTTTTTATGGGTGAAACTGTGAAAAATGTTCATTTTTCCCCCTAATTTTCCCCACAATTTTAGATATTTTTATTATTTCAAAAGAAAGCCCTACTTGTGCTGAAAAAAAACAATATATAATGTGTGTGCACTAAATGAGTTAGTGGGTAATCAGAGTTGAATAAAGACATAGCAAAAACACAAAAACCGCTCTGGTCATTTAGTGCAAACATGGTAAAAAAAATACCCCAGTCCTGAAGGGGTTATCCACTTCTCTTATAACAATATTCTGATTTTTACTCAAGCTATTTAAATAATGGATTTCCGGCTGTAGCTATATTACTCCTGTATTGGATTCCTAATTGACATAGTCAATGTAGCTCAACTTGAACCATCTTACAAAAATACCTTAACATAATTCCCCCTGACATTGTTATGGATATAAATTAGAATCTATTTTCATACCATTGTGTTTGATAGCTTTTGTATGTAAGTCCTGCATCTGATCATTAGGGCTTAGTCTTACACTATTTTCATCCCATAGGCTTTCTAAAACCCTAAAGTTCTCTCCATCCTGCCTATCAAATTCTATAGTCTTACAGTTGTGCGCAAAAGTTTGCATACCCTGGCAGAAATTGTGAAACGTTGGCATTGATTTTAAGAATATGACTGATCGTGCAAAAATGTATTTAAGCCTAGTGATCATATGAAGCCATTTATTATCACATAGTTGTTTTGCTTGTTTTTAAATCATAATGATAACTAGACTTGTGCATTTGTATTCAGGAGAACACAAAAACAAACATGAATGTTGCGTTTCCATTCAGCAACACCGAGATTGGCATTAGGGGCAATGTCTGGCCTCTCTCTGGGCATCAACGTCCGCCATATACTGTATGGTGGCAAATGCCCATTTTAAAAGAGTTTAGGTGGCGATCAATGATGCCTCTAAAATGCCTCGATAGCAAGGGATTCAGCGACACCGAACACCCACCCCTGGACGCGCTGTGACCGATCCGGAGACTGGTCACAACCGCCACAGTGAGATTTTGGCAGCGACACCAGAGCAAAAACCAGGATGCCAGGACTCTTCATTACAAGCTAACTGCAAAACAACAGCAGTATAAGCAAATAAATAGAAAAACCTTAACAGAACCACAGGAAAATTTGAACCAGAACCACGAAAATGTCTTCTGATCTGAGGTTTGCTTCCTGCTGCTGAAACGCTGACCTCAGGTGCCCCTGGCAGCCTGTGATGAAACCCGGAAGTGTGTCACAAGGAGGATCTACCACAACCGCCGGCAGAAAGAAGCAGAGTCCCGGCATCTTGATAATAGCTAGCCCACCCAAGGGCTGCTAATAGGTAAGGCAGGCTAAGGTCACTCCACCGACCCTGCACTGATTAACCCTATCCCTGCTCAGGCAAAGCGATCCTCCCATGGATCGGACCGAAGCAAAGGAAATGGCTAATCCGCTACCCAAAGCGGGATGGCACCGTTGGGGAAAATGAGCTCTCCCACAAGCTAAAGGAAAAAAAACAAACGGGGGATAGCTGCACCTACCCGGATTAGGGCAGGAAAGAACTTTGGGTAAGGGGGAGGTTCTGAGGGTTTTATTCTTTCCTGCTCTATTTGGATAGGCGGAGCCATCTCCTGTGCTACCGGGAGTTAACATAACCTATGAGGTTGTTAACTATAGGGTTAATTTGTTTTATCTAAGCAAACAGCATTGAGGGTTTATATTTATTTTTATTATTTATTTTCTTTTTGTAATTATTATTTATCGATTTATTCATTTTTTTCAATATTTATTTTATTTTAATGAAAACCTTTAATATGTATCATTTCTTCCAGGTTTCAATTCTGACATTCTCATCCCATTATTCTAATCTGTAATTTTCCATTCTTTCCTTAGATCTGGCACCTCCTTTAAAAAAAATAAAATTAGAGGAATAAATACAGTTTTTATTAGAGTGACCTTCCCCATTATCACTTCTATTGTGAGTTAAGAATTCCACATTTTCTTGTGATTCTTTTCACTTTGAACAGGTCTATTACTATTTTCCCCATTCCAGGGCAACCTGTTTAAATCTTGTCTGCCCAACTCCAATCTGACATTGATAGGTGATTTTAAAAACTCATTTATATTGAATTTTATGGTTTTACATATCAGGACATAACAACTACAATCATCTGTTTCTTAGCAGGTCTGTAAATTACACCAATATGACCTCAGATGAACAAAAACACATGACATATTACACTGTGTCATGATTTATTCACAAAAATAAAGCAGAAATGGAGAAGCCATGAGTGAAAAACTAAGTACACCCTTACTGATTCCATAGGAATTAAGATGCTAAGCAGCAGACAGGCACTGTTAATCATACGCCCTTGATAAATTGATCATCAGCAAGTGTGACCATCTTTATAAAAGTCAAAGTTTTAGCAGTTTGCTGATCTGGAGCATTCAGGTGCGTGCTAACGCAATGCCAAGGAGAAAAGACATCAGCAATGATCTTAGAGAAGCAATTGTTCCTCCCCATTAATCGGTGAAGGGTTATAAAACCATTTCCAAGCAAAATAAATTCCGTCATTCTACAGTGAGAAAGGTTATTCAAAAGTGGAAAACCTCCAAGACTGTTAACCTTCCCAGGAGTGGATATCCCAGCCAATTTATCCCAAGGTTAGACCCCACAATGCTCAGAGAAATTTAAAAAAAACAAGTTAGACTCTACAGGTCCCAGTTAACATGTTAAATGTTAAAGTTCATTACAGTACAAATAGAAAAATACATAAGTATGGATTGCTTGTAAAAGGTACATGGCAACATGGTTTAGGTTTGCAGAGATGCATCTGAACAAATCGCAAGACTGAAACATTGTCCTTTGGACAGATGAGACCAAAGTGGAGATGTCTGACCATAATGAACAGCCTCACGTTTGGCAAAAACCAAACACAGCATATCAGCACAAACACCTCATACTAACTGTAAAGCACGGTGGTGGAGAGGTGATGATTTGGGCTTGTTTTGTCGCTACAGGACCTGGGAACCCCGGACTCATTGAATTGACCATGAACTGCTCTTTATAAATATTGAAATATTATAAAATATTCAAATGTGAGGCTAAAGCTTGGCTGAAATTGGCAGGGGGCTTGTCTGGCATCAACCAATGGATAGAGCGCATCTTTTAGAAGGAAATAGGAGAACATCAGAGAATAAAGATAAAAAATGCTTCAGTTTATCATTTTTCACACAATACAATACTAAAGCGCACCACATTAAAATAATCTTTGATAAACATTGACATATACTAAAAGACGATGAAAAAGATCCCAGTGTACTCCCGATGATAAAAAAAGAGTGTATGGAAGATTTTTGTTTGGGACAAAAAAACAGAAGGTTTTTTCAATGTGGCCGGTGCAAGATGTGCACACATCTCCCTAAGAAAACCAATAATTTTATAGCCACGAAAACAGGCATAAATTATGACATTACAAAATGTATAATTTGTAATTCTAAGACTGTTGTTTACCAGCTACAATGTGCATGAGGATCTCAGTGTGTTGGTAGAACCATTAGACCTATGAAGGAAAGGATCTTAGAACATCTAGGGAATATTAGAAATAAACATCTTAAGCATAGTGTGTCTTGACACTGTAATTAATTTCTTAAATTCTCAATAAGTAGTTTTAAAATTATAGGCGTTGATTTGGTTTTTCCAAGTTGGAGAGGTGGGAACAATGTAGAAAATTTATCTAAAAGAGGAACTCCATGGATTTTAAATTAAAAACATTCAAGAAAGGAAGTTTAAATACTGATTTAGATATGACACATTTAAATTATAATTTTATGGGATATCATGTAAGTTATATCTCCTTATTATTACTTTAACCCTTCACTAGATACATTTGAATTTTATTATATAATTTTATATGACACTATATATTTTTCTGTGTATCCAAAATTCCATGGTAAAATATTTTTATTAAAAATATTTATTTTTTAAAGTATGTTTTTATATGTATTTATTTAATTTATCTTTTGAGCTTAACTATTGGAAGCCTTTCTGGTCTTTCTGGACACCACTTACACTGGTGTGAGGGATAGACTGCTCTCTGATACTGTACTATCTTAAGAATACCTTGTATTCTAAAGTCACCCTACCTTTTCTACTTGGTAATACTTATCCCCTTACTTGTGTGTTTTTATCGGCTGGGGAATATTAAACATTAGAAGGTGTGTTTAGGTGTGTTTATACGTGAGACGTATAAACAAACAGATGTACGTTGCTACAAGTGCCATACAGAGATCAGATAAAAGAGAAGAGGAACCGAGTAAAAGCTTTTTACAATCCTGAGGAAGCCACAAGAGAGCAATCGGTCTGGCGAAACAAGTTGAGGATTTATATATGTAATAAGAACTCACTGGTTGGGACTTTTATCGATTATATATTTCATATATTTATTTATTTTTTTATTTTTTTGTTTATTTATTTATAGATAGATCCTGGTTTTTGATAAATGACATTTTAGGGCATAGACCATAATACATTTATATGAACACATCCATGTCATAAGTGAGGAATTACTCCTGACTCCCGCTTTTTGGAGGACATTGCACCTGCACTTTTCAGCACTTGCACTTTATGAGATTAGTACTTTATTGGAAAAAGCAGCTGACCTTGTGGACCACATCATTGAATTATATTGAATATCAAACACTATTTGGAGATCACTGGGTTTCACTTTGGACCAGAGAGAAGTTGGAGGTCGCCTGAACACAGAGGCCCTTGATATAGAGTGCTCTAGCATGCTTTTTGGTGTGCCTACCAGCTTGTAAGTGTAACCTTTTTATTACTTTACATGAAGAAAAGATATTTCACCATTTGGTTTCTGTTGTCTTTTGTTATACATTTAGATTGAAAGACATGCAGAGGAGTCTGAAAATCACAGATATATTGTGATTGTTATAATCACCATCAAGATATATACAAGTTATTTTTCCGTATTACACTACTGTTGTTTTCTCTTGTTTCTGTCTCGACCGAGCGCCCCTAAGTGGATATATTTTGGCTTTTTCACATCTGGAGATTGTTGTTTTAGGGCTGCAGCTTGCGAACGAGAATTAAGAAAATAAGGGGAGTATTCATTTGATAAATATCAGCATTTTATTATTCATAATCGCTTCATAGTGGATACTGGTATTTTTTTTAACATCAACCAATGAAGAGCAGCTGCCCTTTCCTATTCACACTAAAGAATGAATGGGAAAGGGCAGGTGCTCTTCATTGGTTGATGCCAGTTGGTTGATGCCAGACAAGCCCTCTGCCGGCGACTAATAGAGTCGCTCTTACATCTTAAATGCTGCTGCCAAAGCCAGGTTTTCTGTTTAGTGAATCCCTGATGAAACCGGGATTCTTGTCAAAACGAGCATCAGAGTGTTAGCATTTTATTTGTCTCACGTTATTAGTTTTTTCAGGTTAGAGTGCTATGGATCAATTTTTCTTACACCATTAGTTTTTTCTCCCTTGTCAATTCCTGTATTAACCCTGCTACTGAAGACTTAAAATATGCTAGAGGCAGTGACTTGTATGGGGGAAGGGACCAGGGAGATTAGCTAGGATATATTTTAGCATTTTGTTTTTACTAATAGGCTCGCCTAGTATATATACGAAAATGAAGAAAAATGTTTGATTTTAGATATTGTAGAACTAATGGATTAATTGATTTTATTAGAAGAGCTTGTTTTCATTTAATCTAGGGACTGCTCCAGTAACACAAGTTCATTCCAGAAAATGTGGGGGGCATAGTGGCAAGCCTGTGGGCAGATGAGCATAGTATTTTTTTCCTATAGGGTAGGCTTTTTCTTTTGCTCCTAATTGCCAACTATGGAAATCTGAGATCACTGGCCAAATGTGGCAGTTATAGCATATTAAATATTTTCTCATGCTCTTACTCCTCCTAATCCTACCTCCACCCTTGCATCCCTACCCATGAGAGACAGTAACACCAAGAGGGAAAAATTAGTAGGAAGGAATAATTACACAAATGCAGAGAACAGGATGAAGACATAGTTGTTCCAGTACACATAACTATATTTATATACAATTGTTTGTATGCATTGATACAGCTGTAATAAAATAATTACATTTATGCATAAAGGGATTGAAGTGAAAATATTTACTAGGATATGAAATGGATTAAAATGGTTAAACTTAGAATCTGCAGAAAAGAAAAAACATGGAAAAGAACAGTAGACTATTGAAATCTTAAATTACTGCTTTTACTATAATAGGTTTTTATGTCCATACAACATGAAAATTTGAAAAAAGGCTCATGTACTTACCCTGCTGACTTCTGCATGGGTTAAATCTGGAATAATAAGCGTAATAAAATAGTAAACAGTTTGACTTAGAACATGTCACACAATTTTTTAAAAAATATTTAACAAAATAAAAACTCATGACTAGTCCTAGCCCCCAAGTATGAGTGGTGTATGAATAACGAACGAATGAAGCAAATTATCTAGTTTGTGTAAAGTTGATATATGTTGCTTTATATTGTCTGTTATTGTCATTGTATTCTGAAAATTATATTATACAATATGGAAATATTTAATTATACTTTATAATATGGAAATATTTAAATATATAATAAAAAATCATATGATATCTACAGCTGATTCAATTTCTACTGATTGCCTTTCTGTTTTTTACTTTATCTTTTTACATTTTTTGAAGCATGTACAAAAATAAAACTAACATATTCATAAATAAGCTGTTTCATTTCATAAAATTCATTGACGTCGTTCTCACGTAGACAATTAAGTACTGCAAGTCTAGGAATCAAATCCAAAGTTGCAGACGGAACATGAAACACTTAACGATAACGTTCATACTGGTCAAATATTTTAAGTTAATAAAATAGAGAGGGTGTACCAAAGATTAAGGTATGTTAATAAGTATTTTTGTCTAAATATTTTGTCCACTGGCCCAGATTTCTTTATACAATTCATAATTCCTCTTTCCATTTTATTTTGATAATCAATTTGGTTCATAACTTCCATCCAGCTTATTGGATCGGTCTTCTTCCAATTTCTTGCAATATTTGTTTTTGGAGCTTGCAGTGGACATGATTCACGTCACAGACAATATCTGTATCTCCTGCGGTGGGAGCCTCTGTCTCCCTGCTCTGCCCCAGAGGAGACTCTCTCTCTTCCGCGTCAAAACAAAAAAAAGATGCCATTTTATTTCTGGGACAATGCATTGGATTGAAGCTGCCTGCTTCCATTGCGGGGCTGTCCTGGGCAATCTGGGACATAAGGTCACCCTCTGGGCCTCTCGCAGTTCTCCAGCCCTCGTGGGCCCTCGTTGAGGCATTCAGCAACAACGAGATTGGATATCTGGCCCCTCTCCAGAGCATCAACATCCGCCATAGGTGGAATTTAATGGTGTAGCTGAAATACCTCAAGCAAGTCAATGAAGCCCAGCTTTTTAGTTGCAATGTGATTAGTAAAATATTTTTAAAAATAATAAAAAAAATATAGGAAAAAAAGTGTGTTAACATTTAAAAATAATTATGCCGTGATGCCACCTTCAGGGGAACCATCCGGTTCCATGCAAGAAAAGTCCAAGAATAATAAAATAAAAAATTAAGTTAAATTAAATTATGAGCAAGTGCTAAAATTAGCACTGTATCTTCCCTGAAATCCTGGATTTCCACCGCCGCACTAGAGCCTCGAGTCACCATGCCATCCCTGTAGTGCACTACACGCATGCACGCATGCGCGTGCCACTCCAAAGATGGCCCCCGGAACCTGAAGACTCATGCCACAACAAAGATGGCCAACCAGAAACTACTGCACATGTGCAACCCACGATTTAAAGGAACAGTACCTGCTTTTCCCTGCAAGTAGCTGGAGGCGGGGTTATCTGCCTGGGCTATTTAAGGGCGCTTTAGCTGTCCAAGGATTGCCTGTCAAAGAGAGTCTTATCTCCTGCTCTGGGCTCTGTATTTTTCTGATTCTGATTCTGACTTTGGCTTCGTCTCCCGTTGATCCTGATTTCTCCAATCCTAGACCCCGGCTTTGCTTCACGATTATCCTGCTTGCTCCAGTCCTGACTTCGGCTTCGTCTCATGTTGATCTTGATTTCTCCAATCCTTGACCTCGGCTTTGCTTGTGACTACTCTCCTGTGTGCTCGTCTGCTCTGGCTCGTGTCCAGGTTCTGCATTGCGGATCTCCTACTACCCTGCCCGGTCCGTTAAACCATCAAATCAATCATTTTTTATTAAATTAGACACCCCTTGGGTATTTTAAATGCTTTTAATGTCGAGAGTCTTGAGAAGATACAGCGTTAATTTTAGCACTTACTCATAATAATACACTTTATTTTTTATTTTAGTTATTTTATTCTATTTTGGACTTTTTTGGTTTTTTACATTTTGCTCTCCGGGTGGTCACAACTTATCCTGGGGTGGGTATCACTGAAATGCCTCGCTATCGAGGCATTTCAGCGACACCATTGAAGTTAAGGAGGCAATCTTTTAAAACACGCGTCCACCGCCATACAGTGTATGGCGGATGTTGACGCCCGGGGGATGCCAATCTCAGCGTTACTGAATGCCTCGACATCGAGGCATTACAGAAACACTGCTTAAGCGAGGAAAGTGATCATTGATCACCTTCTAAGCTTTTTTAATTTAATGACGGTTCAGGACCGTCAAAGGTCATTAACAGACCGTCTTTGCGTGATGGCCCTGAACCATCAAAGGTCGTTAAGAGGTTAAAGGAATAGATTTGTTTGGATAGATGGATGGCCAATATATAGGAACAGAGCATGAAATTGTAATGAGTAGAGTCTTCAGATGAGAAAGACTTCAGCCACTCAACAGTAAGTGAACATTTTTTGAGGAGACAAGTCTGTGGAATGCCATGGCTGAGGTAGACGGTGTGTGGTGTGGGGTGGAGGTAGCATGCTCGTAGGAGTAAGTTTATGGTCAAACTGAACTGTGGCGCTACCAGGACAGGAGGAGGTATAGAGTTGCTGCTTGAGAGAAGTGTGTTAGTGAGTTGTAGAGTTAAAGGTCACAGAGGTTTTAGAAAGGTTTGTAGTGTTTTGGGTTTTTTTTAGCTAGAGGAGGTGAGGGAGGCATGGTAAGGTTAAAAGTTGTGGTCTGACACAGAGAAAGGAAAGTTGGAGAAAATTGGATATTGAACACAGGTGGGACAACACTAGGTCATTTTGGTGGACATGAAGCGTGGGGGGTGGTTCAATCTGACAGAACAGGAGAGTGAGAGGAGTTTAGAAGCAGCAGTTGAGGATGGGTCATGAATCCATATATTGAAGTTTCTCGGCAAGACCGAATAGCATAAATAATAATAATAATAAAAGAAAAGATGGGTGTTTATTTGTCTTATTGTTTCTATATCACCTCTACTATAACAAACTCTAGTCCTCACATACATACATCCAATTTGACAGGGTTGTCTAATGTTTTATGTAATGTAATTTGTACAGTCGTTATTTAAGATATTAATTATTTTGTTGCATAGGCTTAATAAAAAATTTATTCATTAGGTGAATGAAATTAAAGGGGCTGGCATGCACGCACCACGCCCCCCAATGACCGTGATTCAGCTATTCATCCCACCCCTTATAAGACCCCTTAAAAAAAAAGTGTGCCTTTCACATTTTTGTATGTGGGTGGTATTACTGTAAAGATATTGCTGGACACATAATGGGACCATGGGACAGTAACATTACGTTTGGCACATTAGGGATTGTGTACAGTAATCCTCATTATGCATGTGCAGGTGTTAAACCACAGCCACCATCAGTATACAGGTCGCTGGACATAGATATGATACTGCGCAGCTCATCGTGACCATAAACAAATAGTGAGGCTGACATATGTGGTACAGCATAGATCCCATTACTATATATTGAGCCAGACACTCAGCACGGTATAGCATAACGCCCATCATAATCCCCTTAACGAAATGTTTTACTTGTAGTACACCTTGGGACAAAGGCTGTTTCACCGCTGTTTGCGCTGTTGCTGTTTAGCTGTAATTTTCTTATTTCTCATTTAGTGTACCCACACACATTATATATTGTTGTTTTTTTCAGGACAAGCAGGGCTTTCTTTCAATACAATTTTTATCATATCATCTAATGTATTATTAAAATATACCCCATGGTATTTCAAATGCTCCTGATATATACCACTGTCAAACAACACCTCAACATGTGTTCAGCAACATTTCCTGAATACAGTGATCCCACCCATGCATGGGTTTGATTGAGTCTTTTGCAGTATAATAGGCCACATTTCGGAGGTGTGCATTTTTCAAATTGGAATTTTGACATGTTGAATATTCTTCATGTCTGAAATTTTTTTATGCACACATTTTACCACCAGCCTTTGTCAGAGTTTGCTGTAGTATTTTCTTGCCTTTTTGCCCCACATACATTTTACTTTAGGTATGAATTTACAGCTCCTGGTATATGTTACTCTCAAACACCCCAATATGTATTCAGCAACATCTCCTGAATACAGTGATATGGGTTATTCGGGAGGTAAAAGGCCACATTTGTGAGATGTGCATTTTTTAAATTTTGACATTTTGTGAGTCTATGCCCATGTCCTATTTTTGGGACATCTTTGAAGCCAGCCAATTCGATTTACCCCATCAAATCCTATATTTTTTAAAAGTAGACACCCCATGGGCATTTAAAATGCCAATATTTTAACTCTTTCCATGCAACAATTTTTGTGAAGATATAGTGCTAATTTTAGGACTTTAGGACCTCATAAACAACGATTGAGGTAGGGGGGTTGTATTATCTACAGTGAGCCTCACTTGTGAGGTTTCCGTGGATGCTGCAAAGCCGCCGATTGTGGCAATTGCAGCTATTTGAAAGCAGCCCTTACATGTATATACATTGCATCTTGAGCCACATACAGAAACTGACATGGGTACAGAAAAAATTCAGTATACTGTGACAGTGGAACAGCATACCCGCCATCATTACATACTGAGCCAGACATTGATAGTGGTACAGCTTAACTCATCATTAAATACTGAGCTAGTACATACAAATTCCCATTACTATATACCGAGACAGGCACCAATAGTGATACAGCATGACTCCTATCACTATATACTGAGTCAGATACAGATGGTGGTACAGCATAACTCCTATAATTACATAGTGATCTAGACACTAACGTGGGTAAAGAATAACTCATTTCATTATACAGTGACGGTGGTACAGCATGACTCCCATCGCTGTACATCAAACATTGACGTGGACTGCATGTAACAGGCACCGGTAAATGATTAAAGATTCAACTATGCAAAGAAGATGTTTTTTCTCATGCCATAAGATAATGTTTTAGCCTTGATGTTAATTCTCAACTATTTTTGAGGTAGTGATATGCAGGTCTAGTTGCATATATATTAGTATTTAGTATTAGTATTTTTGCTTCCAATGGTGGGGCAGAGACTGAAGATATGTTGCAATGTATTTTGACCATTTATTGAAAAATGTTTTAGCTTTGAGTTATTTATGGTGAGATGCATCCATCCAATCCATTATTAGAATAAAATTGAACCGACAGCATCATATGTAAAACTGGAGCTCACCCATTGAGCTAATATTGCTTTTTGCACACTGTCAATTTAATTAATAAAAGTTTTATCCCTTGCCCTTAGGCTATTACTTTCATTAAGGGGTTGCACACCAAAGAGTGCCCAGAAAATAGAGATCTGGAAATGTATTTTCTAGGCATACTTAATGTAATATTCAACTTCACTCCAAAAGTTAAGGTACTGGACCACAGGAAATGGATTAGGTCAGAATTAGATGCCTGACATTTAATGCAATTAGAATGAGTGTCTAATTCCATTTGCAACCGGACTCTTGAGGCTCAGTGGCGTCGGCAGGGGGGGGCAGAGGGGGCCATGGCCCCCCTACATCATGCTGTGCCCCCTCGTGTGCCCCCCCAATTGAAAAGCCGTCTTTTTTTTTTTGAATAGACGCGGAGGAGAGAGAGGCGCCGATCGGTTGCTGGGGAATAAGTTCTCAGCAACCGTTCGGCGCCTCTCACTCTTCTCCGCGAGGACTCTGCCTTACTTGGTCGCAGTGCCGGCATTCCAAGCCGAGCACCGGTATATGATGTCATATCCAGCGCTCAGCAGTGAAGCCGGGCACACTGCGGCAGAACCAGGGAGACAGAGACCTCGCGATCCCGCCGCTGGACTTCTACAAGCCCAAGGTAAGTGAAAGGGGGGAGAGGGTAGAAAGTTAGGAGGGGGTTAGAGAGTGAGAAGAGGTAGATAGGATTGATTGGGAGGGAGAGGGTGTAGATAGGATTGATTGGGGGGGAGATAGGATAGATAGTGAGGGAGAGGGGATAGATAGAATAGATAGGGAGGGAGAGGGGGTAGATAGAGGGAGAGGGGTAGATTGCAATAGATTGGGAGGGAGAGGGGTAAGATAGAAGGTGATAAGGAGGGAGAGGGTGGTTAGGGGGGAGAGGTGGTAGGGAGGGAGAGGTGGTAGGGTAGGGGAGGTGGTAGGGGAGGGAGGGAGAGGGAATGGTATGGGAGGGAGGGGGGGAGAGGTGATAAGGGAGGGAGGGAGAGGTTGATAGGGAGAAGGAGGGAGAGGTGTAAGGGAGGGAGGGAGAGGTGATAGGGAGGGAGGGAGAGGTGTTAGATAGGGAGAAAGGAGGGTGGCAAGAATATTGAAATAAGGAGTCAGAATGAGAGAGAGAATGAATGGATTAATGTGTGGATGCATTAATGAATATGTGTAAATAATTTGTGTGAAAGAATAAATGATTGTGTGAATTAGTGAGTGACTGTAAAAGTGTTTGTGTGAATCATAGGTGTATTATTGATTTGTCAAAAAAGCAGATGGTATAAGCAGGGTGTTTAGGCAATGGGGACAAAGATGGCACAGATAGTGTGTTTATGTGACAAACATGGCGTACGTTCAGCTGTTTGGGGACAAAGTTGACACAATGTGTAATTTGGGTGCTGGTCAGGTTCTATGTGGACAGTGTGGACTCCAGGGTTGGCTTTAATGCAGAGTTTATATGTAATTTCCAATTGATTTATACCTGCAAAGCTGGGTTGGTGTCATTCTCTTCATCTGTATCGGCTATATTTCCATACATTTTTTATGTTTACCTGCAAATATAGGATTTGTATGTCTTATTCAGTTGATCAATACCTGGAGTGCTGTTTCCATGTGTTGTTTATTTGATCTATACCTTCAGTGCTGAGTGTACATGTTTTTTCCAGTTGATATATACCTGCAATGCTGGGTTTGTGTGTTCTGTTGGTTTCTACCTGCAATGCTATGTTTCCATACATTATTTATGTATACCTGCATCTCATTCAGTTGCATGTGCTGTTTCCATGTGTTTATCTGATCTATACCTGAACTACAGGGTGTAAGTAAAAGAGCGGTATGGTTTAGTGAATGAGGGGACAAAGGGACTCTGGGGATGATTACAGGGGAGAGGACCTCTCAATGTCACTGTGCAGAACTGACTCTCACTGTCTTCCTGTGATCTGCAGTCAGTGTGGCAAATATATATATTTTTTTGTGTATGGTAGCGGAGGGAGTGATTGCATGCAAGGAAGCGTTGAGTGGGAAATGCTTGGGTAGGGTCCAATTTTTTCACTATAAAATATATTGGCAGCAGGTTCTAATATTTATATATATATATTGGGCAGCAGGGTAATATGCTCTATATATCCGTCGGCAAGGGGTAATATTAAAGTATAATCGGAAGCAGGGTGTAATAATTTTCTATATATCGGCGCAAGGGTCTAATATTTATATATATTGTCAGCAGGGGCTAATATTAAAAAATGAAAAATAACTGCCAGTTTAGCTGTGAGCTGTGAATTTGTACTCAAAAGGCTAGGGAAGCCTCCGGGTCCCCCAATATCAACCAAGCCATGAGCCTGAACTGCCCCTGATGAAAAAGACGATGCGATTCCCCTTCGGCCATGTCGTAAGAGGTATCCACCTACATCCACTGACCTCTCCAACTGAGTTGGGAGTTCCAACAGGGTGTTATGAGGACTAGTGAGGTCCTGAGGCATCTGAGATATAGTTTGACTTGAGGGATCATACAAAATGGCAGGAACGCGTAGTTCTGACGGGTTCGGCCACGAGTGTAAGAATGCATCTGTCGCTAGTGCTGACAGGTCTGGTCTCCAGCTGAAATAATTTGGGAGCTGTGTGTTCGATCCTGATGCGAAACAGTCAGGAAAACATTCCGATGAAGAAGCTAATCGCTGGAGTCCCGTAAGTATCTGGAGTGCCAATCTGCGACTGAGTTCGATAAGCCCCGGATATACTCCGCCTGCACCGAAATACTGTGTGCTAGGCAGAAATCCATTGCAAATTGAGACAGAGGCTGGGACCTTGTGATAAATGATTTATGTACTGTACTGCTGATACATTGTTCATTCGAAGTAGGACCAACCTATCACCAGCTTTAGCACCTCGGTATAACACCAAAGGGGCGGAAGACAGGCCGAAGGGGAAGCATGTGAAGCACCACATCGTAACATAGTACATAGTTCATAAGGTTGAAAAAAGACCAAAGTCCATCAAGTTCAACCTATATACATATTGTGTCCCTACTGTGTTGATCCAAAGGAAGGCAAAAAACCCTTATGAAGCAGATGCCAATTGCCCCATACCAAGGGGAAAATTCCTTCCCGACTCCAAATATGGCAATCAGAATAAATCCCTGGATCAACGTTCTGTCCCTATTAATCTAATATCCATAACTTGTAATATTATGGCTTTCAAGAAACACGTCCAGGCTCCTTTTAAACTCTTTTATTGAGTTTACCATTACCACTTCCTCTGGCAGAGAGTTCCATAGTCTCACCGCTCTTACTGTAAAGACCCCCCGTCTGTGCTGGTGTAGAAACCTTCTTTCCTCCAGCCGTAGAGGATGTCCCCTTGTTATAGATACAGTCCTGGGTATAAATAGGTCCTGGGAGTGATCTCTGTACTGCCCCCTTATATATTTATACATAGTTATTAAGTCCCCCCTAAGCCGTCTTTTCTCCAAACTAAATAACCCTAATTCTGATATTCTTTCTGGATACTGTAGTCCTTCCATTCCCTTTATTACTCTGGTTGCCCGTCTTTGAACCCTCTCCAGCTCCACTATATCTTTCTTGTACACTGGTGCCCAGTACTGTACACCGTATTCCATGTGTGGTCTGACTAGTGACTTGTACAGTGGTAGAATTATTTTCTTGTCGTGGGCATCTATGCCCCTTTTGATGCACCCCATGATTTTGTTTGCCTTAGCAGCAGCTGCCTGACACTGGTCGCTACAGGTAAATTTACTGTTAACCAAGAAGTCCTTTTCGATGTCAGTCGTCCCCAGTGTTTTCCCATTTAATACATATTCCCAGCTGGGATCTTTCTTCCCCATGTGCATAACCTTACATTTATCTGTGTTGAACCTCATCTGCCACATCCCAGCCCAAGCCTCCAACCTATGCAGATCCATTTGTAATCGTGCACTGTCCTCTATTGTGTTAACCACGTTACAGAGCTTAGTATCGTCTGCAAAGATTGATACTTTACTATACAATCCCTCTACAAGGTCATTAATAAATATATTAAAAAGAATAGGACCCAAAACTGACCTCTGTGGTACCCCACTAATAACAGTCATCCACTCAGAGTATGCACTGAGCCAGTTACTTACCCACATACACACATTCTCCCCCAGCCCAAAAATTCTCATTTTATGTACCAGCCTTTTATGTGGCACCGTATCAAATGCTTTGGAAAAATCAAGCTATATGACATCCAGCGATTCACCCCGATCCAGTCTTGAGCTCACCTCCTCATAAAAGCTGGGGGTGAAAAGATGCATAGCAACAATGCTAAAACTGCTTTGTATAAAGTAGCCTAATCTTTAAGGGGTTAAATGCAATAAGCTGAATTTAATCAACTTAACTCATAATCAGGTATTCCTTCTATTACGGTGGATCAGCACTTGCGGTGAGCCAGTTACATGCGATCAGAAATTTCAACAGGAAGCCAACTATGCTGGCAAACAGGATGTTAAAAACAAACAGCAGAATAAAAAAAACAGAGAAAAATGCATTTCTTGTTTTTATTTCCCAATCTGCCCCCCCAGTTACGCGCATTTGAGCCCAGTGTTGCCACACTGCCTCCCAGAAATGCCTTATACCCCCAGATATGCCTTATGCCCCTAGATATGCCACTGTGCCCCCCAGATTTATTTATATCCCCCATATGCCAGTGCACTCTGATATACCTTATACCCCAGATATGCCACTCTGCCCCCAAATATGCCTTATTCCCATGATATGCCCCTGTTCCCCCTGATATGCCTTATAATGCCCAATATGCCCCTTTGCCCCCCTGATATACCTTATAACCCCCTATATGCCACTCTGTCATGGAAGCCTCCGTGCCATGGGCTCCTGGGGGGGGGGCTGAGTGCCAGCCAGGGCCGGCCTTAGGGGTGTGCGACCTGTGCGGCCGCACAGGGCACCATGGCAACAGGGTCGCCTGCCCGGGACTTAAATTAAAACATTGGGGTTTTTTTTCAACTTTATTTAACACAGAGGATGTGTTAAATCCTCCTATATTAATCTGGCGCTCGGCTGTGAAGCGCGCACCGCGGCAGAGCGGGAAGACGGGCGCATCCCGCTCCCACCGCAGGACTCCGGCAAAAAGGTAAGTAAGGACAGGGAGAAGGGGAAGATAATGAGAAGAGGCGGGGGGGGGATTTTTTCCCTTTCTTTTTTGGGGGATGGGGGGCGCCAGAGGAGTAGTCCACACAGGGCGCCAGGGCTCTGGTGCCAGCCTCTTTACTACAGACTATGGGCCCTGGTAAGGAGTGCCACGTTATCCAAATCATAAGAGACTCTACAGACTGTGGAGCTCGGAAACAGATTTGGGGTTCCTGCATTTTGGGACTGTGACGGATCACCCTACCCTCAGTTAATGTCATCCAGTGACAGAAAGCCATTTTGTGTGTTATTAATAAACATGTATTTTATTATTGCCTTATTTCCTAACCGTTTACACACAGCACGGGAGGATAATCCAATCAAGACAATGTGTATTCCTTATTTTAGTGGCGTCTGTATCCTATTGTATTCTTAATTCCTTTTACTGCGCCTGTTGTCTCTGGGATGCAGATTACCACAGTGCATATATAGACGTTTGGTTAAAATCCGTCAGGATCTGAGGTGAAGAGAAGTCCAACTTGATCTTCCAAATCTTTCTCTACGCGTTTCGACCCTTGGGCTTCTTCAGGAAATCGATTTGAAACAATAATAAATTAGAAAAATCGGCAATCTCTGTGTCACAGATCCTGACGGACTTTTAACCAAACGTCTATATATGCACTGTGGTGCATGAAATATTGTGAGTGCATTTGTATTGATATATTTTGATTTTACCTAAAGATACTGCACTATTTTATGTTTATCTTTTAGACCTATATTTGAAGAACATTAAAGCTTTTTAAAGTCCATGTTGATGGGTTGGATCCACCTCTTTCATTTGTGAGTGCAACATATTACTCCATCACTTTAATTGGATAAATTATCCACACTATATTTTGTTGTTTTTTTCCCCTATATATGCACCTGCGCCCCATACATTTCTGGTCTGCAAGATGTTGGGGAGTATGCTGATTTTAATATGAAGAGGTTAAATTATGCAGTTTCAGCGCTAGTTGGTGTTTTGAAAGGCATGCAGGGTCAGAGTCCAGCTCTGGCTTGGGTTAATGATAATGTTAATGCTGGTTTAAGGTCTAATTTTGTTAATGAAGCATGTATGAAAGAAGTTATGTCGTGTGAGGTTTCACCATTAGGGTTCCATCTAAGTAATGCTGTCAAGGAAAAAAAAAATGGAATGACGAGTATTTAGATATATTGTCTCTGTTACCAGCTTCTAAGGAATTTTTAATGAAAAATGAGAAGGATGAAGAAAGATGGTTAGGTCTTTTAATAATTGGTTAGGTGGTTAGGTCTTTTAATAATTGGTTACAGGCTTTCTGTATTTTTTTCTACCGTATATTGTGAAAAGCATAAAGATAGTGTCCGGACCGTCAATTGTCATTAAGGGTTTAAGTTAACTGGTAAGCAGCATTCTTTTAAGGGTTTTTTGATTAAGCAAGTGCTTAGAGGATATAGTAACAGGACTAAAGTACCAGATGCGAGGAAACCTTTGTCATCAGAGGTGTTACAAGGTTTAATAAGTGTATTGGGTAAAAATTGTTAATATGCTGTTCAAAACTGCATTTGTGGTAGGTTTGTGTGCAGGTTAGTGATGTTGTATGCGGTGAGAAATTAAGGTTGTTTTTAAGATATTCAAAGGCAGGTAGGAAAGGTTAAGGTTGCTGGGTGGTATTGAATATGTTAATAGGTTCAAATATTTGCCCAGTAAGGGCAGCTGAGGTTTATAATGCTGCTCTGCCTGGCGTTGAAGGGAACTGGTTAGTGCATCAATCTAGCTTGCCTTTAATAATATTTCAGTTCAGGAGGGTTCTGGATATGGGATTGAAGAAGTTAGGTCTGGGCAATGAGAGGTATACTACGCATTCATTCAGAATTGGAGCAGCAACAGAAGCAGCGTTATTAGGTTCGGATAAAATCGTGATTAAAAGGTTGGGTAGATTTTACATTAGGCCTAATCTGTTATAATGATATTAATGCAGTAATGTTAACCTTTAACTATGAATTTCTTACAGATCATCAGCCATTTGTTGGTATTTTTGGTCAATAAAGAGGTGATATCAATATACGGGTTGGGCGTTAGAGGTTTAAGGGTGGGTCAATTGGCTGTGACATTGATACTGATTTACAGTGTACGGTGGAGCAGGCCGTGGTTTGGTGGGGTAGGGCCTCAAAAGGTTAAGTGAACAGTTGGGGTTAAGTTATGCCTTCTGGTTTTTAGGGCAGTTGGCAAGGTTCTTTAATTTAGTCTGGTATGCTCACAGCATGGGCCAAGGGCTTGTATATGGTAATGTTCTATTTGTTACTAGGGCCAGACTGGGAATGAAAAGCAGCCCTGGAAACATTTGGAGACCAGCCCCATATATTGTATCTCGTGGTCGAGCTCTTATACCCAAACGCACCCCTCATACATACCCGAGTCACACTATTTGCCATACATATAACTATAAAACATTCTTATCACATTATTTGTATTAAAATGCCAAAAAGCAAAAGTGTTAAAAGGCCCGAATAAATGAAATACAATAGACATAATGGAATTGAAACATTCGCTACTGCAAAATTTTTTTAGATGAAAAAGTTACATTTTAGTGGAACAATACAGTGATCACATTATTCTTCACGATATTCCTGTAAGAAACTTTTGGCTATTACGGTAATACCACCACACTGTTCTAGCACTGCATCATCCAATGAATAGCTCAGCTCAGATACATTATTCATTTTTTTTTAAATGCACACAGTTCATGGAGCAAAGTGGTCTGCCAGTATGTTTATGTAAAAGGTCCTCTCTTTAAGGGGGGGGGACTGTGAAACCAACAGGAATAATGAAATCAGTTCTTACAACTAAATTGGGTTTCATTCTAAAGATCCCAACCACCATACAAGTTTCTGCGATTAATCCTTTGTGATAAGATATGCAGAATGAAATAAAAGTAAACAACACAATACCTTTACTCTCACTGATTTCTGGGCCTAGAAAGTTTTGTCCTCTTAAGTGACTACAAATTCAGAAGGGCGTTTTATCTCTGGATAAGTAAACATTAAATAAATCAATTATTACAGTAAGTACAGTGCACACCGACACCCAGACACACACACCAGGACAGGGTCTGCCACACTGACACCCAGGCACACACACCAGGAAAGGCTCTGCCACACCCACACCCACACACCAGGACAGACTCTACCACACCCACACCAGGACAGGCTCTGCCACAACGACACCCAGACACACACACACCAGGACTGGCTCTGCAACACCGACACCCAGACACACATACCAGGACAGGCTCTGCCACACCCACACACATACCAGGACAGGCTCTGCCACACCTAGACACCCAGACACACACCAGGACAGACTCTACCACACCAGGACAGGTTCTGCCACACAGACACCCCCAAACACACCCACCAGGACAGGCTCTGCCACACTGACACCCAAACACCAGGAAATGCTCTACCACACCAACACACACACACACACAGGATAGGCTCTACCACACCGACATACCCAAACACACACACACCAGGACAGGCTCTGTCACACCAACCCATTCAAACACATACCCACCAGGACAGGCTCTGCCACACAGACCACCACACCAGGAAACACTCTGCCACACCGACATCCAAACACACACCATTACAGGCTCTGCCACACCAACACCCAGACAACACACACACACCAGGTGAAGGGCTCCTGCCCAACACGCCAAACACACAACGCACCAGGATAGGCTATACTCACATCCGACAAAAGCAATCGTATCCCCAATCACACACAACCAGATAGGCTCTGCCACACCAAACACCCAGACACACACCAAGGAAACAAATCTGCGCACACTGGCTCCGACATCCCACAACACACACACACACACCAGGACAGGCTCTGCCAACAAACCAACACCACAGACACACACACACCAGGACAGGCTCTGCCACACCCAAACACAAACCCACCAGGACAGGCTCTGCCACACCGACCCATCCAAATACCCACTAGGACAGGCTCTGCCACACCGACACATCCAAAACACACACACCCACCAGGACAGGCTCTTATAAAGTGTGTTCTCTTGCATCGTGACTGATGTCTGATGTCACGACAGGTGATGGCGGTCTTTTTTAGATCCCTTTTTCGTGAACCATTAATGGTGGTAATAATAGGATAGCTAGTTCTCGTTACATCAAGAACAGCGCCCTTGATAGCCCAAAATCCCAAATTTACACAATTTAACTTTCAATTTCAAAACTTTTATTAACCCCTTAAGGACCGGGCTCATTTTTTCGTTTTGTACCCTGTGGGACCGAGGCTGTTTTGACACTTTTGCGGTGCTTGTGTTCAGCTGTAATTTTCTCCTCACCCATTTAGTGTACCCACACAAGTTATCTTTTACTCACCTAAAAAAGCAAGTAAAAAAACTAGCTAAATAGATTCTACTACTTGTCCTGAGTTTAGAGATACCCAATGTTTTTATGTTTTTTTGCTGTTTTTTGTACGTTATAGGGCAATAAGTACAAGCAGCGTTTTATGATTTCCAAATCTTTTTTAACAAATCTGGTCAGTCTGCCTCCATCTCCTCTTTGGAACATCTTTGAAGCCAGTTAACTCAATTTAACCCATTCAAACCATATATTTTTGAAAACTAGACACCCCAGGGTATTCCAAATGCTGTTATTTTAACCCTTTCCATGCACCAATTATACAACCACACTTTGGCAAACGTTGTAATAGTAATTTTTTTAATTTGTTTTCACACAAATTGTACTTTAGTTATAAATATACAGGTTCTGGTGTATGTCACTGGCAAACAACACCGCAATTTGTGTTCAGCAACATCTCCTGAGTACAGCGATACCCCACATGCATGGGTTTGGCAGGTTGTGTGGGGGCTAAACTGTAACATTTGAGACATGCGTAATTCACTGTTTACAACATCCGGTCAAAACTTGGTTTGTACCCAACTTTCAGATGGGGCAGAAGAAAGCCTGGC
>VKOC01026394.1:0-12485 GCA_009364415.1 Spea multiplicata
GCGGCAACCAAATGAGGAGTACAAAGGCAAGTGTTTCTTGCCTACAGTCAAACATGGTGGTGGCTGTGTCATGGTCTGGGCCAGCATGAGTGCTGCCAGCACTGGGGAGCTACAGTTCATTGAGGGAACCATGAATGCCAACATGTACTGTGACATACTGAAGCAGAGCATGACCCCCTCCCTTCGGAGACTGGGCCACAGGGCAGTATTCCAACATGATAAAGACCTCAAACACACCTCCAAGACGACCAATGCCTTGCTAAAGAAGTTGAGGGTAAAAGTGATGGACTGGCCAAGCATGTCTCCAGACCTAAACCCTATTGAGAATCTGTGGGGCATCCTCAAACGGAGGGTGGGGGAGCGCAAGGTCTCTAACATCCACATCTCCGTGATGCCGTCATGGAGGAGTGAAAGAGGACTCCAGTGGCAACCTGTGAAGCTCTGGTGAACTCATGCCCAAGAGGGTTAAGGCAGTGCTGGGAAATAATGGTGACCACACAAAATATTGACACTTTGGGCCCAATTTGGACATTTCCACTTTTGTTGCCAAGGTTTAGACATTAATGGCTGTGTGAAGATTTTTTAAGGGAACAGCAAATCTACATTGTTATACAGGCTTTACACTCACTACTTTACATTGTAGCAGAGTGTCATCTCTCCAGTGTTGTCACATGAAAACATATAATAAAATATTTACAAAAGTGTGAGGGGTGTACTCACTTTTGTCAGATACTGTACATCACTGTGGAGGAATTTTGGCTCACTCTTCTTGGCAGAATTGTTTCAATTCAGCCACATTAAGAGTGCCACAGCATCTCAATCAGATCTAAATCAGGATTTTACTAGGACACTCCAAAACTTTCATATATGTTTCTTTTGAGCAATTCAAAAGTGTGCTTTGCATCATTGCTCTTCTGCATAACCCAAGTGCACTTGCGCTTTAGGTCACAAACTGATGGCCGATCCTTAGGATTTTCTGGTAAAGAGCAGAATTCCCTCAATCAAGGCAGGTCACCCAGCAATGAAGCAGCAAAGCAGCCCCAGAACATCATACTGCCACCATCCTGCTTAAATGTTAGCTTCACAAAAAATGTAATGGGACTCATGTCCTCAAAAAAGCTCCACTTTTGACTCCTCGGTCTACAAAATATTATCCCAAAAATCTGGGGGGTCATCAAGATGTTTTATTTTATTGGCAAATGCGAGACAAGTCTTTGTGTTCTTTAGTCAGCAGTGCCTTTCACCTTGCGACTCTCCCATGGATGCCATTCTTAGCAACGAAAAGTGCAATTACTTTTCATACAGGGCCAGGTTGGGTTGGATACCTTTTATTCCTTCTATATACTGTATTTTGTGTTTACTTGAGCTATCTTAGTCTAACATTAAAATTAGTTTGACGATCTGAAATACATAAGTGTGACAAATATGCAAAAATACATATGCAAAAAATCCCCCCCGAGAAGGGGGCAATACTTCTTCACAGCACTGTATGTCTGTAATATATTAGTAAATGTATAAATTGTACTGGAAATGAAAGCCTGACTTTAAGTGAACACAAACACAATGCTAATATCCGGTTGGCTTAGTACTCAAGGATTCCACATCATTCAACTGTCAAGGTGTTCTAGCCCGCTGTTAGTAAATTACTAAGCTCAGTAGGCACAAGGTTTTCCAATTGTCAACACACTGTTTCTTTGCATTAATGTACTTAGCTAGTGGTGGCATTATTCAGGTGCAGCACTAAAATGTCCTCTCTGCTTTAGGCTAAGCTGTAACATAGGAAGGTAACATTGTTGCTATTTAAATCTCTAATAGAAAGTGGAGGACAATTACAACCTTTTGTGAACAGAACATTCCAATGCAGGTCACATCTTATTTCCTGCAAAGTGCTATGCTACTGTAGAGCTTTGACCCGCTATACAAAGTGCAATTATTTTACCTAAGGTTACAGGAATGGTTAACAGCTTTCCTTTGGAATTCAGCTGGTGTCATTTCCACATGTTCTTACAGAACAATTTAACATATCTCCTTAAATCAGGTGAAACGGTTAGATGAAAATTAAAATGAAGAGACCAACATAAAAGTCCAAGAGTTTATACCTGCAGTCAACAGAACACCTGATTTTGTTCTACAACATGTATTCCAAAGACACTATTAGATCAAGCATACCTTTTCAGCAAAAATTGGGTTTCCAGATACTTGACTCAAATGGACAAACTCCAGGTGCAGTGTTCCAAATTCTGCCAAAATGCTACTTCCTCCAGAAGCCCAGGGCCAATTTCGACCTATGCCACTGCAATAAAAAAAATGGATGCACGGATTTAGAAAAAAACATAACACGCATGAAACAATGATGGACATAGGTTTCAGAAAAAGTAGGTATAATCCCATTACTGTGGTGACACTCTATGACCATAGATGCCTCTCCTAATTATCGAGTTAAGGTATTTCATCCACACCCATTACTAACAGGTGTCTAAAGTGAAGCACATAGGCAGCCATCGCCATGGACAAGCATTAGTAGCATAATTGGTAGTACTAAACATGTTGGCAGTGTCATAAGATGCCACCTTTTCCACAATTCAGTTTTTGAAATTTCTGCCCTGCTTGATCTGCACCAGTCCACTGTAAGAGATAACACTGGAGTGTCCAGGAGTACCAGCCCTACAACAAAATGGTAGATCATGCACCAAACCTTCTCTGGAAGCAACATCAGCCCAGGCAATGGGTGTCAAGAGCTACATGAAATGGGTTGCCACAGCCAATCACCTACACACAAGCCAAAGATCATTATGTGCAATACCAAGTGGTGTGCGGTAAAGCACACTGCCACTAGATGTTCGAGCAATGGAAATGTGCACTATGGATAATGGAAGGGTAATGTTAATGCTATACAAATACATGTTAGACAATTGTTTGCTTCAGACTTTGTGGAATCATTTTGGGGAAGGTCCTTTCTTATTCCAGCATGACTGTGTTGTGTGGAAGAGCTCTAATAGCCTGCACAGAGCCCTGAACTTAACCCCATTGAACACTTTTTGAATGCACTGGAACGCAGAACGTAAGTCAGGTCTTCTTGTCCAACTTTACAAATGCTCTTTTGACAGAATTTGCACAAATTCCCACAAACACACCCCAAAACCTTCCTAGTAGAGCCGAGGCTGTTACAACGGCAAAGGGGGTTTTGGAATGGGATTTGGAATGGGATGTCCAACAAGCTTATATAGGAGTCCACATACTTGTGGTCATATAATATATGCGAGCAAGTGAAAAATTGGGAAGTGACATTTTATTTAACTCAAGGGTTTCAAGCTGATCAGCATAAGCCACAGACTTTGTTAGTTTCAATACTTCGAAAAATGCAATCAAGTTTATTACAAATAATTGAAACTTTAATGCATAAATATGAATTGTTCCAGTCTATCCCTTCTAGTTGTTTTATATCTATTTCACTTGAGTGATCCAATTATATACTGCTACAGATGAGGCTGGGAACCAGAGGGAGAATGAAGACCACAATAGCAATTATACAAGGTCCCTGGCTTCCACCGCTGAAATCTGCCATTTGCAATCAATTTAGTGTGCGTTCAAGTAGTTTGTACGCATACAGAACAGAGACCCAATCTCGGTTTTGTATGTCTTTCACGCATTTACTGTTGCAGCCCTTAAACGAGATCTGGAACAATGTCATTGTTTGAAAGATTAGAAAATGAATGAATGAGTTTTAGCTTGTGTATAATTAAACTGGTTAAATTTGAAAATGCCACAAGGTTTTAAAGCTGCAGTACACAATTCCTAACACATAATGATGAAAAAATATTTACAGTACTTGTTGCTATAGCAATCATAAGCATAACTGTAATCCATGAATCAAATTATATTTGTTAGTATATTATTCTCTCTTTCTTTCTTTCTAGAAATAGTCCTCTTATGCATAAGCATAAGATAAGGGGCACCATTAAAATCTAACACCAGAGCACATATATATATAATATATAATATATATATACATATATACACACACACACACAAACAAAACAAAGAAAACAAGAAATGGCACTATTAGTTATGCATTTCCCCATTACCATATCATAAAATACCAAAAAATAAGCAGAATTTTACAACGCGCCTTCACCAATCTCAACGCTTGTCACCCAAGTGCCCCAAACTGAAGATTGGATTTTGCAGGAATAAAAATGCATTAATTTAAAGTAATGGTAGAGTGCTTCTCACATATTTTTTTTTGTCTAATTTCATTACCCTGTCTATAGCTACATATACAATAAGCTGGCATGCATGCATTAAAATTGCTAATAGATTTCTAACTCAACATTCTTCATTGCTGCTCATATCCGGTAAAACATTAACATTTTCCATTGACAAGACTTTAGCCGACAGACTGTACGGCACCTCGGATGAATCATTAGCCCACACTGTTTGCTGTAGAGAAGACTATATTAAACAAATCAATGTATTTTGTAAATTGCAGCAAACTCCTAATGCAAAAATAAAACTGTAATGCTACAGAGTTTGGTTTAAATTATAGATAATTACTGGGATCCAGAAAAACAAGCCATTTGGCAGAGCATATCATACCGGTTGAAATTTCATCTGTAAGATTAGCAGTGTATCTGGCTGGACGGCTCTAGAGCCAACATATAATTATATAATCACAATACAATACAGTAGCTGGTCACTGTCTGATATCGAGCTATGGGTGTCAGATTGATGATTTTAAAAAATTGTACATTCAAATTAGAGAAACTTAAAGCATGTTCTGTATGGCGTGTTTTGATGTATATTGCCAGCCAAACCATAAGATTGCTGCCAGCAGAAAGGGCACAAAGCTTCTCCATATCTCGTGTGCCATATTTAAACTAGTGTCGAGGGGGGTTATTTAGAAAAGCCTTCATTTCTTGTCATTGTGGTTGCTTTCTTGGATTGAACTGGTGGTTTACGGAGCACATTTCTATACAGATTGTCATGTATATATGAACAACTAATTCTTACAGCTCGTGCTTTAACCAGCCTGGCCAATTTACTATAGCAAGAACCAAGCAGGTGGCGAGTTACAAATGTGACAAACTAGTAATTTGAGAAATACAGAGAAACACTATGAGCTTTAGCTTAAAATAATCTGAGCGAGTATAACTATGCTCACATCAACCTGGGTCAATAAATAGTAAAATTGGATGCTAAAATATATACTTCTTTATCATACCATTTTTATACAGGTATTAAGCATCACATCTTCTTAGCACTTTATTATCCAGCATTTTACATCTTTTTCTCCATTCACGTGGAGAAAATCATCCTGATTAGTAGCAGTTTAACTTGCATTGTTCTTCCCAAAACACATTCCTTTTAGTGATACTTATTTACTAAACTATATCTTTGCATAGGTAAAGTTTCTACTGTTTACAAATTTACAGCAACGTAGTCGGATAATAATTAAATATCTTTTTCTTGACAGAATTAAATAGGTCTATATAGCAGCTCTCTGTAGTGCTTAAAAATGAAATATGATACTTAAAAATGAATCAATATTGTCACTTTCCACTTTATGAACTCAATATTATACACAGTGAGTTCTGTATAACTATATATACACACAGTAGTGTGAAATGTGTATTGTTATAGTAACCTTTACAACGCACATGTAATCATGATCCGTAGGTATTCTACTGCTTTGGATGAAAACCACCATATACGTATATTACACAAATTATATGTACAGTACTACACCATACGTCATCAGTCTTGCAAACGATTAAAAAGTATATAAATACTGAAACCAAAATACAACTGGATCTGTAACATGAAAGCCTGTAACATGAAATACCCCAAAAGAAGAGCCGGTACACAAAGGCACTTGATTTCTAGCTTTTAACCCCTTCAGGGGGTTACGTACACAGAATTGAGGGGGAGTGGCTGCTACGGATCGCTGGGGACACCCAACCAGGAAGTACCAGGTACATCACCGGTACGAAAGGGGTTAAGAGGGTAAAGGAAAACAACAATTTGCTTGGTGGGATATAGGTTGTTACTCCTCGTACTAACCGTGAAAGTGAAACTGCACCTACCTTTATTACGGCAGAGAACAGCATGACTTTTGATATATTGACAATTTACTTATATGAAGTTGTTTAAGACACATTGTTTCAAATTACTACTTTGCCAAGTAGATACTGAAGGAGTTACAGGCTTTCATAGACCCATGAAATGGTAACATTTGTGGTACCACTTGTTACAATGCCGCAAAGTACCAAAAACTTTACACAGGAACTTTTAACATTCTTCTGCGATATATATTGGAACTAAAATAATTATCTCCAATGCAAAAAGAAGAAGGCAGTTTGGACCATACAATTTTAGTACATGCATCTTTTGATATGATATGGTCTCTGCAAACCACTCTTTCCAGGTAGATATCTGTCTACGCATTTGCCATCATGAATGGTTAAGGTGTGGTTTTCATAGATACCAATAGACTTTTACTCTCCATAATGCCGCTGCTATTCTCCCATCTGTCGACATCAAAAGAAATTCATAAAAAGAAGCTGTGCAGGATATGGAAAATTTATTGACCACTTTCTAGTTTTTGGTTTAAAATGAGTGAAGTTTACATTCATAATAAATGTGTAGCAATATAAAACCTCTATACACTAACCTTGGTGGCTTTATTAGATTAAGATAAAAAAAAACAACTCTGGAGCAGTGGTGAAATAGTAGAAATTACCAACTGGCACCTTAAATGTTCTTTATATACCGGTATTAACTGCACAGTTCTGTTTATGACAATAGTTACATTTTCAAGAAAAAGGCAGCCTTTTATTCACTATAATTCGAGGTACTAGGTATCTATAACGGTACAACATGTTCAGCCAAACTAATAATGTAGCAGTGTAATTGGGGGGGGGGGCGGAGGCCACTTAAATGTACAGGAAATCTGTTTATAAAGGTTAAAACTCTTTACAAAACTGAATATTATGCTATATGTCAAAATTGAACATAGTGATAATAAAAAAGGGTAGGGATTGAAGCCAAGAAACAATCTATATTCAGTTCAAGCCATTAACATCGATACTCGGGCTATTACTTAAAGTGTCCTCAGAGACTCTTGGGGGTGCTCACCAATTTACATTCTAGTTTGATTGCAAACTGTATCCAATTATCGCTTAATGCATTCTCCTCGGGTAATTGGTAACATAACAAATTTGTTATGAAACAGGGCTTAGGAAGACAAAAGGTAACAAATGCGGGATGCCTACACAGTCCAAACTTGCTCATATTTCTTTCCCAACATTTGTACTGTAATCTCCTTGAGCTGATTGCAATAACTTTAGTTGAATTTTAAAGTAGCAGTTAGTAAAGTGCAGGGCAACAAGCAGGAATGTGGCTCTCCAAGAGCTGTAACCCCCTACATAGAACCACTTGGGAGTTAAGTTAGCATAGAAATTGGATTGAATCATTTCCTTCTCTTCAAAATGGCTGCCAGCTACAATCAATGTAGAGGAATAACTGAATAAAATAAAAAAAAATAAAAAAGATTTCCACCATGAAGAAATGGTAATTTCTACAGTATCCAGACAGGCAGGGTTTCTGATTTGTTTCTGGCAAATATTATGTATCTGACACTGTAAACACTAGACCATAGGTTTATTTAGTTGTGCAGGAAGATTTGAGAAAGCGATCCACTTTAAATCTGCTTTACATATTAGGCAGGTCCAGCTCAACCCAACCTGTGCCTGAAAGTTATCTGGGCCGGTCTTTCGTATTGCATTGTTAATATTCAGAGAGCTGAAATGTGTAACAAACCTGGTAATCCCCAGATTAATTGCATACTAAATACTTTAGTATTGTATACTCAATACTCATTTGCTGAAGAAAAAAGCCTATGTCTTTCGGTAATTCAAAGGATGCTGGGAGTTGTAGTTTATTATTGCGGGTGGATGATAACGAAATGTGCAGTATGCTAGCCAGAAAAATTGATTGCACTGAAAAGCGTCGGTGACCTAAGGAAATTAGACTGAAAAATGCTCCTAGGTATGTCTGTTTTGCTCCTTGGCTATAAAGATTTGTGTTCTCCCTGCTCTATTTTTCAAACATATAATTAACCCTTTGATTGCATCACAACCTCCAAGACTGAAGTAATTTCTGTAGCTGTTCAAGCCTACAAGAGCTATAATTTTCTTGTACAAAAACTCAGACAAATTATATACCGTTGATTCAAGAAGGTTCTGTAGATTGTAATAGTTTATGGTTGTCTAGTCACATATTTCAGACATCATATTCCAAAGACAGGAAATGTCTTTAAATATTTAAAGTTAAATAACACAGGCTAACGAAAAAGCATTTATCCAGTAATAAGCATTTATAAAAATTTGTTCTGGTTAGCAGCATAGATATTATAGCATTTTGTAATCTTAAAGAATAGTTTCAAGTATTAAGCCATTTTGTGGCAATATATATATAATTATATATATATATAACTATACAAACACAAATTCCTTTGGACTCAAGGATTATTTACAAAGCTGTTGCATCACCTGTATAAAAGATTTTCCCTAACAGAGGAATGTCACAAAGAACACTTGAAACCCACAAAGGACTTCTAACTAAGAAAATGAAAACCATTACGTGAACAATGACCCTACATGTATGCAACTCATACGTTAAAGCCCATTTTAAGAACAGGTATGACAAGCTACTAAAATAGAGAGGCTTCCTCTGTTTCTAAACAAAGCCCTATTGAAGTGCTCCTGAAATTCAAATAATTGGGTCACCATAATGACAAAAAGAAATTTCAGTTTCTTCAGTTTTAAGTTCCATTTTGCCATTCCATAAGATTAGCTTTCTTTTTTCACATCCAATACATTTTCCGAAACTAAAAAAATTATTCAGAACAAAATATGATTATACTTACTTACACAATAAAAAAAACTCCACACAAGTTTAGGGCAAAATCAGTATTTTTAGAATAGAAGTAGTGCTATTTGATAATATTTTACAATGAAAAAACATAGGAAAATAAACCATTTACTATATGTTTAGTTGTAATTGCTGTACGACAGAGGATTCTATGGACATATTTAAATATATATTGTACAGACACATACATAATGTACACACATTATATAGAACATATATAATCCCGCCAAACTCATCCAACCATGTCTTTATGGACCTTGATTTGTGGACTGGGGCACAGTCATGCTGGAATAGAAAAGGGCATTCCGCAAACTCTTCCCACAAAGTTGAACACAAAGCATTGTCCAAAATGTCTTGGTATCCTGAAGCATTAATATTTCTCTTCAATGGAAATGGGATATCTCAAACCCTAAGAAAACAGCCCCAAACCATTATCCCTCCTCCATCACTTACAGTTGGCCATGGAATGTCTAGCAGGGATGACATTTCACAAACTCACTTATCATAGTACCACGATTGAATTCAATGAGCTCTTCCGAGTGACCGATTTTTCATTTTTTTTTTTTACAAATGTTTGTAAATGTATGACTTTATTATGGGATCCGCTGAATTAGTGAAACTCTTGTTTTTGTTTTGGTAAGTCACAAGTATTGACAAACACAATGCGTTTAAGCTAATAACACAATGATAATGATAACTTCTAGGAAGAGTAGTGCTATATTGTCTCCATTTATAAACATTTTGTCTAACTGTGGAGTGCTTAATATGTAAGCTCTTTGAGATTACTTTAGAATCCTTTCCAGATTTCTGCAAGTCAACAATTCTTGGTTGTAGGTCCTCTGAGATTTTTTTTTTCTTTTATTTTGAGGCATGGTTCACATCAGAAGTTGCTTCTTGAGAATAGCAAACTAAAAATGATCAAAATCATTGATTGATACCATGTTTTCTAACTCCTGACTGCAATTAGCTTTTGTTGAAGTGATTAGCCCAGGGGTTCACATACTTTTCCCCACCCACACCGTGAATGTTTGAATGATGTATTCAATATGGATAAGAACACAATTAGTGTGTTATTAGTTAAAACATAATGTGTTTGTTCGTTATTGTAATGAAGATAATATATTTAAAGAAAAAATGTATATATAAACGCAGGGTTTACGTACCTTTTCTTGGCACTGTATATAAACCTAAAAAATTGTGGTTCAATGCATGAATGTCATGCATGTCCACTTCACCTGAGGGTTGTGAATGAATATGTGACCCCTACACATTCGAATTTTGGACAATACTCATTTCTAATAGATTGCTAGCTGTTCATAAAGCAGACCTGGACTGGCCATCTGGCACACCTGGCAAATGCTCGGTGGGGTGCAACATGTGGCCAGCTGCAGGATATGCCCAGTTGCACGATATGTAAGCACAAAAAAGTAGCATGCACCCATGCAGATTGAGCAGTCGGCCACATTTAGGTCATCAGGTGCTATATACTCAAAAATGAAATAATGGTCTACTACAATAGAAAAACTCAGATCCACTTAAATAAACCACAATATTTCTTTTCATAATCTGTGCTGTTTGCCAGTCAAGTTCAAACCAATACAAAGTCATTAAAAATCACTGCAGAATGGAAATGTGCAACACTCATATAGCTCATTACTTAGTACGAGTTAAGTGCACTTATAATCACAAAACGGATGAACTTTGAGAATGCAAAGCAGGGTATATTTAATTATGTATGTGTACTCTTCATTGCATTTAAGGAGATGTGTAACCAGAGGTGTCTATGTTTGCCCTCAATAGAAAGGCTAGCAAATGGAATTTGTTCTTTGTAAGATTTCCATTTTTTAAATCATGGATCACAAAATATAAAAACCTACATACACATAATATGAGTGAACATGATTTTGCATATTTTAAGGATTGTGTCAAACCTTAAACTGGACAAGTAAAATAAAAGTATTTTAATATTCATACATTAAATATTAAATATTTCTTCTCTCAATGCTTTGGTAATTCACAAAAATCCCATTACATCTACAGGCTGATGCAGGTTTTACCAGAGTCTCCGTGTGAAGCTCAATCTTCTTTCTCCGGAGGTAATAGAGCAGTGTTTACCTGTAGCCCACTCCCCACCCAAGCCTTACACATTTAATGTGTCATAGGAGGCTAGCCCTGTCCTTCCCAAAGCCCCTCCAAAGAGTTTCCAAGTCCGTTGATAAGTTAGAATGTGTATACCCATACATACCCATGACCACTAGAGAGGTGGAACTGACATTTAAGAGTAGTTCATAGTGACACAATAATTCAACAACAACAAAAAGACACAAGTCCATCAAGTTCTACCCTACTGTGGATCCAGAAACAATTTCCAAGTGTGCTCAAAAGGGGAAAAGTTCCTTCCCATCTCCAAAATGGCACTCTCCCTGGATCAACAAGTTTTAATTGAGCCCTTATGTTCTTTTAAAGCATCCAACCTGTATTTAAAGCCACCAACTATCAACTGTAACTATCAATACAGACTTTGTCACAGAGCATATGCTGGAAAAAAAGGAGACCCACAGTATTTGGCAGAAGGCTTTTCTGCATTGCATGATGAGTTTATATAGTATTTCAATAGAGTCTCGCTTTGATTCCACACTTTGCACACGTCCAAGTTTTGAACAACAAACAACTGCAATGTTAAACTGGTTATAAACTTCACTCATACATTGTGCTGGTCTTAATTCCAGAAAATGCACATGTATGAAACATATAGTGATTTTTATTTAAAATACTCCATGTGCATACAAAAATTGACAACTTCCGCTGCCCGCTAAATTGCTCATTTCCGTGTACATCACATAATGCACCACACGCAGTCACTCCAAGTAGAAATCTTATTCCATCTTTATATTTGCTGGATACTTAAAAGACAGATTCAGCTCGATTTCTTATATTGCATGACAAGTCTACTGTAACCTTACTGTACGAATCCTTGTCTGCCAACATTGTTGTTAAGAATATTGTTTGGATGACCCAATTCCTCCAAATACCGTATTTGCTCGATTATAAGACGAGGTTTTTTTCAGAGCAAATGCTCTGAAAAATACCCCTCGTCTTATAATCGAGGTCGTCTTCTAATCAGACCTCAAAAATGTCTGCTGGGGCCAGGCTGCTCACCGGTGCTTTGGTTGCGAGCAGCGTCTCCTCTGCAGCCGGAAAACAGGAAGCTATCAGCACTGCCTCCCCCTCCCTCCTCTGGGGGCGGGGCCAGAGAAGTTGCTCGCACAGCCGGGCCCCTGCAGAAGTCTGCGAGTGGGAGATCTGCAGTTCAGGTAAGGGGGTGGTGGAGGGTTTTTGTGATTAATGTGTGAAGTATGTGTGATTAATGGAATGAATGAGTATTTAAATGTTTGTGAATAAGTGTGTGTGTGATAGCATGGATGTGTAAGGGGGTGGGTGTTAGCATGGCATAGGGAGGCTGTACTCACACTCCCATCATCCCCAGGTTCCAGCATGTACTGGCTGCCTTGGCTTGATAGGAGTGTGATTGCTGTTAGCAGTTTTATATATAT
>VKOC01026396.1:0-23756 GCA_009364415.1 Spea multiplicata
CCCCCAAACCCGTTAAGCCATAGGCATCAAAATTATACACAAAATGTACACCTTATAGTATGTTCCCTGGTGCTGGGAAAGTATGGAAAATCTATTTAAATTAGGTATTTCTGAAATCAGGACACCTGAATCGATAAACTTGGAGGGGATTTTCCATCACTTTACCTAATTTTGTGAGGATGCAGAGGGAAAATTTTAAAAAATGGGCTTTGAGGTACCAAAAACCCCTGGGATTGAAGGGGTTAATCACTTCCTTTATACAGAGCAACACTAGCCCCACCCTTAACTAATTACACACTAGTGTTTTTTGTCACAAACCCTTCAACCGTCTTGAGATACAAACCCACTGTTGGTATACTTATAATACCACTTTTCTACAGAAAGCAAGTCACTTAAAAAATGCAACGACTTAGATTGTATGTATTGTGAGTAGTAGTGAGTGTACAGCCTGTATAACAGTGTAAATTTGCTGTCCCTTTAAAATAACTCAACACACAGCCATTAATATCTAAAACTTTGGAAACAAAATTGAGTACACCCCCGTGGAAATGTCCAAATTGGGCCCAAAGTGTCAATATTTTGTGTTACCACCATTATTTTCCAGCACTGCCTTAACCCTCTTGGGTATGGAGTTCACCAGAGCTTCACAGGTTGCCACTGGAGTCCTCTTCTACTCCTCCATGATGACATCACGGAGCTGGTGGATGTTAGTGTCAGCAACCGACCCGCAGCCACTCACCGGAATACCCGTGGGTCAGTCCTCCGTCGCATCCTCACTCATCTTTCTGGCTCCCGGTTACGTCATCCAGCCCGGGAACATTTAATTCCCAGCAGCTCCTGCTGCTCACTTGGCATATTTCCGCTGTTAGTTCCTGCATTTGTATTCTGCTTATCGTTGTTGACACCAGATTGCTAAACGACTCTGCTTATTTGCTGGATACCCTCACCCTGGCTTGTTTTACAGACTCTGCTTATTTGCTGGATACCCTCACCCTGGCTTGTTTTACAGACTCTGCTTTATTTCTGGATACCCTAACCTTGGCTCGCTCAACAGACTGCTACCTCTCTGATACCCCTGACCTTGGCTTGTTTTTGGACACGGTTGTCTAAATGGTGCTCCTTGAACAATCTTGAGTGCATCCTGCTGCATACCGGACTCCACATATATTTCGTCCTCACCCATGGGGCTTATATGACACTATATCCACTCTCACTCAGCAGGTTGCTTCATTATCTCAAACTGTCCAAGATCTTCAGTCTGGCCAAAACCAACTCCTGCAGTCGGCTCCTTCGACTTCGGGTAATCCACCTGTTAACATACCTCCTCCTGTTCCGTTACCTCAGGAGGGGGGCGGGGCTCTAGGACTTCAACTGGTTCTCCCTAATAAATTTTCTGGCAATAGAAAAAGATACCGTACCTTCATCACAGCCTGCCAAATATTGTTCAACCTGAAGCCACTAACGTATGCCGCTGACTACGTCAGGATCCATACAGTGATATCACTGATCCAGGAGGAACCCCAGCTATGGACTCATCATTTGCTGCATACCCAGAGTCCAGTCTTGGAGTCTTGGGCATCATTTCGGCAAGCTGTAGACTCCATGTACAAGGATGCATTCAGAGTGTCCCCCTCTACTTCTAACCTACGGGCTCTTAAACAAGGACGCCGTCCTGTAGAGGAATACATTCCGGAATTCCGCCGCATATCTCTTGAGACCACGTGGAATGAATCTGCATTACTGGATCAATTTCGTCTAGGGCTATCTGATGCCCTGAAAGATGAGTTGGCACGCATCGGTATTCCCAACTCCTTAGATGAACTTACCCACCTGGCTATCCAAAATGACAGCCACCTGAGTGATAGGATCCCACGCCATCTACTCCATTTTTGCCCGCTTCTTGGGACCATTTCGGCCTCCACCGCCACCTACTTCTACCGAGGAACGTATGTAGATTGGCCTTGTAAGAGGTCAAATGATACCTAAGCAGAAGAGACGACACAGATCATTGAACTTGTGCCTCAATTGTGGTAAACCAGCACATGCATTTAAGGACTGTCACAACCGTCACCATCATTATGATGGTAAGATCTCTCCCATCCATAACCAAAAAAGACTTATATCACCCCAAGTTTGTATACCCCACTTATCCATCTCTATTTCCTTGCAGTGGAATAACGGGCCTATCCGCCTGTCTGATATGATCGATTCTGGTGCCCAGCGGGTGTTTCTTGGATGCCAAAACTTGGGCGATTCCTATGCAAGTGAAAACAATCCATATCCAATTAGTTGAAGGCAGCCCCCTCAAATTGGGACCTATCACCCACGATACCATTCCATTAATAATCTTCATCGGTGACAGACATCAAGAACTTCTTCAATTTGACATTGTCCCGGCACCCACGTTTCAAGTCATCCTGGGTCTCTCATGACTTCGTTAACATAACCCTGTCATCAACTGGGAGACAGGGACTTTAGCCTTTCCTTCAACATTTTGTACCAATAAATGTCTATCCTCTCCAACGTTGTGTCTAACTGCTGATTATACCCTATCAACCCTCATTCCTCGAGTGTATCATCAATTTCTGGATGTATTCGAAAAGAAAAAAGCTGATATGTTGCCACCTCATTGCCCATATGATTTCCCGATTGATCTTCTTCCTGGACCCTCCATTCCTTTTAGGCGGATTTATCCTCTCTCTGAACCTGAACTTTCCACCCTCAAAGACTATATTGATGAGAATCTGGCCAAGGGTTTTATACAGCCTTTTACTTCACCTGCGTGGGCCGGCACCTTCTTTGACAAAAAGAAGGGTAGGGAGTTATGCCCGTGCAAACACTACAGAGAATTAAACAACATAACTATTAAGAATCGTTATCCTCTTCCGTTGATGTCTGAACTGATGAATCATGCCCACACAGCTCAAGTATTCACAAAAATTCATTTATGAGGCGCCTATAATCTCATGAGAATATGTGGTGGGGACGAATGGAAGACAGCCTTCAGATCTCGATATGGTCATTTTGAATATTTGGTCATGCCATTCAGACTTTGCAACGCACCTGCCACATTTCACCATTTCATAAATGATATATTTTGGGACATTCTGGAAAAGTTTACCTGGACGATATTCTCATTTATTCCTTCTCCCTGACCACTCACCGAGAGCATGTACAAATAGTACTTAACCGTCTGAGATAACATCAGTTATGTGTATTATGTGTATTTGAGGCTTCTACAGTGGAGTTTTTGGGATTTATCCTATCCCCCCAACTGTGTCAAGATGGATCCTAAAAAGGTGTCAGCTATATATTAAGTTGGCTTTGGAGGAGTGGAGACATCTTTTAGAAGGCGCAATTCACCAAGTCACTTTACCGACCATAAAAATCTGGAAAATCTGCGTACAGCCAAATGTCTGCAGCCCACGCAGATGGGCACTCTTCTTCTCACAATTTCAGTTGCACATCACATATCACCCAGGATCCCGTAATGGTAAAGCCGCATTGTCCCGTATGTCAGACAAAATACCATCGATCAATGAAGTTGGCACCATTCTGCAACCCAATCACTTCCTGGCAGTTACACAATTCATTTGGAGCACGTTGCGTAACTACTCCTTTCCCTCCAACGTACCAAGGACTTTATTACCACCATCAAAAGGTATATGTTCCGCCTGAAGCCGTCTTCAGATCCTGCAACTACATCATGACACTCTGGCCGCTGGACATGGAGGTATTCAAGTTACCAAAGAATTAATCAAACGCTCCTTCTGGTGGCCTGATATAGAAAAATACATTCACTCCTATGTTTCATCCTGTGCTACATGTGCTTGAACCACAGATATGCATTCTAGACCCTCTGGTCTCTTACAACCATTCCCGGTTCCAGAGAGACCTTGGGGAAACATATCCATGGACTTTATTACAGACTTACCTCCTTCTCAGAATTTTACCACATTGATGGTTGTAGTAGACTGTTTTTCTAAAATGGCACATTTTGTCCCTCATACGGGACTTCCTTCTGCTATGGAAACAGCCACCCTGTTCACTCGCGGAATCTTCAGGCTTCACAGACTACCTGAGAAAATTAGACAGAGGTACTCAATTTATCTGTAATTTCTGGAAGGCTTTTCGTCAGGAACTCCATGTTCCACCGCCTTTCATCCACAAAGCAATGGACCAACCGAGCGTACAAACCAAACCTTGGAACAAAACTTATGCTGCTTTTCTACTTACCTGCAGGATGATTGGGCTCAGTTTCTTCCTCTTGCCGAATTTGCCTATAATAACAATATTCATAGTTCTATTAAGATGTCTCCAATTCTTTTTTTCAGATCCTCAGAGTTCTTTGCCATGAGGGGCCATATTGAACTTCCAGTGATCAGTATGAGAAGGGTGTACTCACTTTTGTTGCCAAGGTTTCGACATTAATGGCTGTGTGTTATTTTGAGGGGACAGCAAATTTACACTGTGACACACTCACTGTACACTCACTACTTTACATTGTAGTAGAGTGTTATTTCTTCAGTGTTGTCACATGAAAAGATATAATAACATATTTACAAAAAGGTGAGATACTGTAAATTACTTCATGCATGCCTTAATATTTATGGTTACATTTTTTCAGGAAGCTTTAATACACCTTGGAGCCAAATTTTCACCATGCATGAGACAAGACCAACAAGTATACAATTACATTCAAATGAAAAGAGAAAAAGAGAAACACTCAGCATGTTGTGTAAGAAATGACAAATCTGGTTGCATACAAACCTCAGAAGAAGAGTGTTCGGTAAGTCATTTTGTGTTGAATATGCAGATTTATTTAGAATCATTAAACATAAATCTCAGTATATCATTTCAGTGAGCTCGTAAACACTTGCATGCTTCTCATTTGTATAGAAGTTAGCTTTTATCATATCCTGTGATGCACATGGGCTTTGGTTTTTCAGCTTGTCTATGAATACAGTATGATTGTGTTCAGAAGAAGTTGCTGAACATAAATTAGGTAATTGTTCAGCTGTAGCACCTACAGTACCTTTTTTAAGCAAAAATAAATTCCATTTTAATATAAATATCTCTTATCTGTCACGCTCAGCGTACCATAGGATACACTGTTGCAAGGTGGAACACGTTGTCCCTATAAGAGAAAGGGCGTAGTTCTCAGGTAGTCTGAGTTCAGGATAGTCAGGATCAATTCCGAGGTCAGGTAGCTGGAGTTCAGGATAGTCAGAATCGAGCTGGGTGAAATGCAGGAACAACACTATAGAACACGGTAGGGACACAATATGTATATAGGTTGAACTTGATGGACTTTGGTCTTTTTTCAACCTTATGAACTATGTTACTATGTTACTATGTAACACACAAGGATCAATCACACTTTAATAGGCACCAGTATGACCAGTAAAGACAGACAAATCTATGGGACCTGATGGGATACACTCCAAAATATTTCAAATAGCTTGGACATGTCCTGGTTACTGCTAACCCCTATTTAATCAGTCACTAATGACAGGAGTAGTTCCAGAAGACTAGAAGTTTGCAACTATTGTACCATTGCACAAAAAGTTAATAGGAAAGACTAGGCCAACAATAGACCAGTAAACCTTACGTCCGTAGTTGGCAAATTATGGCCCAAACAAAATGGCCGCCGTCCAATCGATCAACAAAGATGGCCGGTTGAAGCAGAGCTTAGGAAGCGATCAACAATCGCTTCCTAAGTGTAATGTATGTTGCTGAAATGCCTCGATATTGAGGCATTCAGCAAAACTACCTAACCCGATCGCCTTGTAATTGCTCCAAAGATCAACCACAAACGCCATCAGTGAGTGACATTGATGCCATGCACAAAATGGTGGCACCAACTGAAAAGCTAACAAGTTCACAGAGGGTCTGAGAACTCTCGAGCTCCCCCTGCAGGTAGTACATTGAACTAGCTCCATGGTAACATGTAATAAAAATGCTGTCACCATCAGGGGAAGCATCCAGTTCCAACATTTTTTTTAAAGATTCCAAAAATATATATAAATAAAAAAAAACAAAAAATCTTGTAAAGAGTTAAACACTGGCATTTTAAATGCCCATGGGTTGTCTCGTTTTAAAAAAAAATGTATGATTTGATGGGGTAAATGGAATTGGCTGGGTAAAAAGATGTCCCAAAAATAGGACATGGTACAGACTGGCCAGATGCCGAAATTCCCCAAAAATGTACAAAGGTGGTCTTTTCCACCCCAATAACCTGACAAACCTATGCACGAGGGGGGGGGTGTCACTGTACTGAAGAGATGTTGCTAAACACATATTTGGGTGTTGTTTCACAGTAACATATTATATTTGTAATACATTTATTTGTAGAGGTGAAGATGGGGCACAGAGGCCAAAATCCACCATTTTCAGAAGTTGTAAATTCATACCTAAAGTGGAATGTGTATTACTGTTGCAAACTTTGACAAAGGCTGGTTTTAAAATGTGCACATGGTTAAAAAAGTTAAAATAACAGCATTTGAAATTACCTGGGGTGTCTAGTTTTAAAAAAAATATGTGATTTGATGGGGCAAATTGAATTGGCCAGCTTCAGCAATGCCCCAAATAACACATGGGGCAGGATAGCTTGATAAAGGCCCTGTTTGGCCGAAACGTTGCTTTTTTTTTTACTTTCTCTAAATAAGGTATCCTAAAGATTGGAAGCTGTTTCGAGTGCTGGGATTCCTTTTCTTTGTTTGTGTGCTTCTTGATATTAAGAGCTTCAGAATGTTCACCCAGGCAAGGCTTGGACTGGGTGTGGAAATTTTCCATTTTATTAGGGCATGATAGATAAAAATTACCTTTCTGCCCACAATAAAGACCGAGGCCATAAGTCCTTCTGTGGATTCTCTCAGCTTGAGACAATTTTGTAACCCTCAATGGCATGGGTTCCTCTTTAGTAGCAGCGGTAGCTGATGGCCCAGGGGTGGGAACAGATGGAAAACAGCGAGAGAAACTTCTTTCAAATCTCTTGGCCCTCTCCGACTGCCTTTCTAGGATCCAAGTTTCAGAGCCAAAGACACAACTTCTTCCAATTCATTCAGTTGATCTCTAGTGATCTCTAGTGGCTAGTTTATCTTTTTAGAGCTTGTCATAAAAGGCCACAATAAGAGCCTCACTGGACCAATTTACTTATGCAGCAATTGTTTTATTCAATATCATATTCGGCTAAATATCCTTGAGTAGCATGAAGCAGAGACAGGGAGGGTGTAGAATCTTTATTCAGAACATCAAAGGTCTTGCAGAAAGCAGAAATAAAGAAATGACAGTATATTAATGGAGAGTCCTCCCATAATGGTGAAGCCCAGGCCAAAGCCTTATTTGACAGCAGAAAGATTAGATATCCTACTTTGGATTTCTCAGAAGAAAACATGCGAAGCAATTTCAAATTAAATAGAGCATTGGGTTAGAAAACCCAGACAGGATTCAGGTTCTCCATTTTACCGTTTAGGTGCAGGTGATTTAACAGTAACAGGTGAAGCCATTGAGGATTAGCGTCATCCATCATAAAAAAAACAAGGAGCAGAGGCAGTACCACCAGGCCGGGGATCAGACTTTGCCACTTACACCTGCATAGCCCATGCCAGGTGATTCAGGGTGTCTTGCATGCTCTTGAACCAAGCTTCATGGGATTCCAGCAACTGCCCATGGGTATATAGAATTTTCCCAACTCAGAAGGATCCATGACCCTGTTGTACTTAAACTGTGTTGGGTGTCAGTGTATGGTGTTAGAATGTCTGTTAGCGGTGGTGTGCAGAGTGACATGCAGTGAGCAGTAAATATGCTGTAAAGAGTAGGGGCAGAGCAATTGTTTTCTGTGAGTGGGTTTGATAAACCCTGTGTACCCGGCTCAGCTGCCTATGCATAACAAAAAATCGCTCTGCATCCTACTGTCTATAGCTCCTTCACTACTTTATCCTTCTAGGCTTGAAAAATATTGACATCTATGTAAAAGATGTGCATACTAGTACATTGTTGGTACTTATGTTTATTAACTAAACATCTACAGTCTACATTTGAGGAAAAGTAATCTGTAACCCAAGATGTTCATTCATAGGGGTTAAGCGGAATTTAGATGTGGTTCATATAGATACATCTCACATCTAGTCTGTTAGAAAAAACTGCCTACTCCATGTTAAAAACATTAACCACATTTTCCCCTTCCTAACACACAGTTAAACTAAGGCTCCTGTCCTAGTGATCTCCTTCCTTGACTATTGTAACCCTTTCTTAGCTGGTCTCCCTCATACCTGTCTTGCCCTTTTACAATCCATCTACTACTGCCAGACATACGTTCCTCACTCAACATTATAATAACACCTCTACCCTCTCAGTCTCTTCACTGGTTGCCTGTACACTTGAGGAATCATTTCCAAATCCTGACTCTGACTTTCAAAGCCCTTCATATTGGTTCTTCTACTTATGTCTCCTCACCTATCTCCAAATACACTTCTGTTCTGCTCAGGTTCCTTGAAGAATCACTTCTTTAGGGACACCAATTAATTTACATGTTAACTCTCTTCCTCCCATCTACCTTGAGCTCACCTTTCCTAGTCCCTCTCATTCTTTCCGAGAATACTTATGTCCACTAATGTTATTTCTGAACTAATGTGGCTGGTCTATCTAAGAGTTGCACTTTTACCTTGTGTGTAATATAACCTTCTATATAACTCCTTCTGGATTGTATCCTCTTGTTTCTGTAAGTGAAATTGTTATGTTATACACTACTTGTTATGTTTTGTTTACTCATTGTACAGTGCTGTGGAATATGATGGCACTATATTAACCCCTTCAGGGTTTTTTACGATGTTTGCGCTAAAAGACCAGAGCCGTTTTTGTGGTTTTGCTATGTCCTTCTTCAACTGTAATTTATTTCTCTCAATTAGCGCACCCATACAAATCATATATTGCTTTTTCAGCACAAGGGCTTTCTTTTGAAATAATATATATATTATATATATATATGTATATATATATATATATAACATGGCATTAAAGTTTTCAAACACGGTAGACGTCTCATATTTCATTTTAACCCCCTAAAACTATATATTTCCAAAAACTAGAGCAGCTCTGGGAATCTAGCTAGGGGCATATTGGCCTGTCCCATGCAGCTGATTCCACACCATCGCCTTCCAAATTTAGTCTAACAAAAAAAAAGAAAACATTTTTCACATCCACTTTGTAGTTTCATGTTTCTTTTTTTGAGTGGATATATGAAATAACACATAGAACATGCATAGATAAGTCATGTTTATCAGATATTGTAGAGTCAAAACTGCAACATGTACATTTCACTTTTTAAAACGTTTTAAATATTTTTTTATCAGATCACTTGTAAGTGACAAGTTTATGCCACTGACATTGATCAGGGAGACCAATCCATAATCAGTGACTTAAAATGTTACTGACAAGTGACCAGGTCATAATTTTATGTATTTTTTTATTAATAATTTGTGTTTTTTTCATAATTACACTGGATGACCCCTCTCTTTCTAGGAAAGGGTCATCGAGGGGCTGCCATAATGATCAGGTCACTCCTATTGGCCAGAAGTGATCTGATCATAATCAGCCCACTTTTGGTTCTGCAACAGTTTTTAACTGCTGCAATTACCAAACTCACAGCATTTGACCTGGAAGCAGGTCAGTGCTGTTATTTTTGTAATTATTTTTTTTAACTCTTTCAATGCTGATGTTCCATGGGAGCACAGCGTTGACTGATATTTAGTCCAACAAAAGATAAATAAAGTGCAGCGCTCTGTTTGTAATAACTATATTAATAGTGTTGTGCAGTTTTGCATTATAAACACTTGAACATGTCCGTCCTTACAAAATAACACCATCGTGCATAATAAATAAAAAAAAAACAAAACAAAAAGAAAACAGGTATACTTAGATTCAGATCAGATCACAAGTGATGTCTTCTATGAGACTCTCAGCAGGTTTACATGAAAAATAAAAGAAACATATAGATAGTATAATATTGTTTATACAAAAGATATTAACCCTCCTATAAGATTGGTACTCACAATCTTTTGAGCAACCAAGTTTGCTCAAACTATAGGGCGTCTGTGTAGGAATATCATAGGATCCAATGGTTTCTGCAAAACAGCAGCTTGTGGTATTCCACTCAATGATGTTGTTCCTCAATGAGCATCAGCTCAAGATATACAGGAGGTTAAAATGAAGAGGAGGATTTAAAAGTAAAAATAGCAATTTATCAGTAGTAAAATCTAAAAAACTGTATGCTTGCAACAAGCAAACAAAGTTCCATGCTTTGCCTGTGTAGTTTGTGCTACTTCCAGGTGGGCGTGTCGCCAGTTTGCATAACGCGTTTCACCCAATCAGGCTTCCTCAGATGCATACCAGTCCCTCCTCTTCATTATCCTTATATGCTCTGCTGCATTAGATCTGCCAGGTGGAGTCCCTTTATGTGCAGCTGATGTTTAAATCCAATATTATTAGAATGCATTATGTATAAAGGTTTGTCCATATTCAGCACTCATTTAAATGTCCATAAAAATATCTATAACAATGCATCTGAGGAAGCCTGATTAAAAAAACGCCTAATAAGAATGTTAGATGCCAGATCCGAGAGAAAAAAATGACTAAGGGCCGAGATCTGCCCAAAGTCAGACCCTCCTTTAAAAACTGAAGGATGGAGTTGATGGACAGAGGAAAAATCAAAAGATTCTTGGCGGAAGAACCACAGGAGGAACTTGGTCCATACCCGGAAATAAATTCTGGAAGTTGAACTTCTGACCGAAGTCAGAAGAAAATTAGAGATATCTTCGTCCAGACCCTGGTTACTCAAAATCAGCCTTGCAACAGCCAGGCTGTCAGACGGAACACCTGAAGAAGATCCGGAAGGACGACGTTCTCCAGAAGCTGAGACGAAATCGGCAGTTCCCAGCAGGAGACGGTCAACTGTCTAAGGAGGACAAACCAACTCCTGTTGGGCCAGTACGGAAGGATGGCCAAGACCCTGGCCTTGTCGAAGCGTATATTCTGCAGTACACGAGGAATCAGAGCCACCGGCGGGAAGATGGAGGCCAACCGGAAATTCCACACCATGGAAAGACCGTCCAGGATATGAGGCGAATCCCATCTGTTGAGAGACGCGAACACCGGAACCTTGCGGTTTAGTCGAGTCGCCATCAAATCCACTTCCGGAAGACCGAAGCGTGCCACCAAAGTGCAGAATGTTTGAGGGGTCAAAGACCATTCTGTCTGTGACCATTTTGACCTGCTTAAATCGTCCGCGATTAAATTGTAGCGGCCTCTGATATGAGTTGCCGAAATATCCGTCAAATGAAGTTGGACCCACTCCATAATTACTGCACACAGGATCTGAAGACTCCATACGCGGGTCCCACCTTGCTTGTTGACATAGGCGACGGCCGATGCGTTGTGTGATTGGATCTTCACCGCCTGACCCTCTATGAAGGGCCTGAAGGCCAGGAGAGCCTGAAGAACTGCCTTCAGCTCTCGGAAATTTGACGAGCGGACAGCATCCACTGGAGCCCAATCTCCTCTTCGAAAAAGGGAACCCAAATGGGCTCCCCATCCTCGGCCGGAGGCATCTGTAGTGATAATTATCCAACTTCTGGGTCGGAAAGAGAGCCCTCTGGCGAGATGGGTCGACTGTTTCCACCAATTTAATTGGGATAGGACCTGGCCACTTATTGTGAAGGACGAATCCAGGTCCTCTTCTTGCTTGGACCAGTTGGAGAGAATCTGCCACTGCAAGGGACGAAGCTGACACCTTGCCCAAGGTACCGCCGGGATGGAAGCGATTAGCAGACCCAGGACGCTCATAGCCTTCCTGACCGAGCAAGTTGGACACCTTTGAAGTGCTGTGATCTACTGTTCTATCTTTATCCGCTTGGGACGTGGAAGATAGACGCAAAGGGACCTTGAGCCCACCAAAAATCCCAGGAATAGAATCTTGGAAGAAGGGATAAGGCAAGATTTTTGCTTGTTTATCAACCAGCAGTGTTGTTCCAAAAACTTCATTGTTGTGCACAGGTCTAATAATAACTTCTCCCGGGAAGCCGCCATGATCAGCCAATCGTCCAGGTAAGGAATGATGGAAATATTCTGTTCCCTGAGGTGAGCAGTCAAAGGACAAAGAATCTTTGTGAAAACTCTTGGGGCAGATGCCAGACCGAATGGAAGGGCCTTGAATTGAAAATGATGCACCCTCTGATTGACCCGTAGAGCAAACCTCAGAAACTTCCTGGACGCCTCGGCTATGGGGACATGAAGATATGCGTCCTTCAGGTCTAAGGTGACCATAAAATCTCCCTCCTTTAAGACCTGTGTGACTGAGGCGATACTCTCCATCCGAAAATGCTGATAGGGGATACAGCGGTTGACAGTATTAAGGTCCAAAACCGGACGAAGGGAGCCGTCCGGCTTCGGCACCAGAAATAACCTGGAATAGACTCCTTGGAATCTTTGGAGAACAGGGACCTTCTCTATAACTCCCTTTTCCAAAAGCTTCATGCTTTCTGAAAAAAGCGTCAAATTCTTACCAAGGGGTAAGACGAAATCTGGAAGTGGCGGACCGGAGGATGAATGAACTCTATCCTGTAACCCTGTGAAATAATCAGTCGAATCCACGGATTTTGCGATGTCTGTTCCCAGGATAGACTGAAGTGCTGCAGGCGACCCCCTACTTTGTCAGAATTTCCTTTTGTCCTGCTTTTTCGGACGGTCTTGGAATTTCTTATCTCCAAAGGGCCCACGAAAATTCTGAGATCTAGCGGATTGGAGAAAAGGCCTCGGGTTCCTATATGGATATCTACGACTCCACCTTGGTCTTCTATCCTGCGGTAAGGCTCTCTTAGTATCTGAAATCTGCTTAATAAGGTCTTCCAAAGGTGCACCAAACAACTTCTTCTTTTCCAAAGGTAAGTCACAGAGAGCAGCTTTGGAAGCGGAATCAGCCGTCCAGGACTGTAACCACAGGGCTCTGCGCGACACAGAAGACAATGCCATGTTCTTGGCTGATAGCTTCAGAGATTCATGAGCCGAATCCACAAAAAAACTGTTAGAAAGCTTTAAGTTCTTTAAAAGCCTAGAAATCTCCGAATCGGAATCATCCGCAAGACGATCCTGCAAAACCTGAATCCACATGTGCTGGGCTCTAGCCACCGCTGCACTGGATACCGCCACCTTACATTGAGCTCCTGCAGCCTGAAAAATTTGCCTGCACGAAGTTTCAGCTCTCCTGTCCATGGGGTCTTTAAGCCCGGACACCTCACCAATAGGGAGAGTAGTCACGGGCGTAGGAACGGGGGGGGGACGGATCCCCCCAGGAAATCATGCGGGGGGGATCGACAATATACAAATCACCCCAGGGTGAGTGCACTCGGGTGCAGCTGTGAGGGTGCTCACAGCTGCCCGATCGGCTGCTGCAGCCTGCAGGACTGGTTAGGGAAATTCGTGATCTCCCCAACCAGTCCTGCAGGCTGCAGCCGAATTAAGGTCACACTCACCAGCTGTCTGTTACTGAGCGCTCAGCAGAAACAGCTGTGCGCAGCCGCACTGCACAGACTGCAAAACACAAGGAAAGCTGGAACAGGAAGCAGAAAGGAGGAAGGGAAAGCAGGAAGAAAAGGTAAGATTTGTGGAGAACCAAGGTGGGTGGGTGGGTGTTTGATTATTGGGGGTCTGTGTGGGAGAACGAACGTGGGTTAGGGGGGACTGATGTGGAGAATGAAGGTGGGGGGGAGGGGTCTGATGTGGGAGAACAAAGTGTGGGGGTCGGATGTGGGAACAAAGGTGGTTGTGGTCTTTGATGTGATGGACAAAGGTTGGGTTTGGGTGGTCTGATGGAGAATGACAGGGTGGGAGGGGTCTTGATGTGGCGTGGAACAAAGGTTTGTGGGGGTTGAGGTGAGAGAACAAAATGTGGGTCTGATGTGGAGAAAAAGGCTGGAGATGAGGGTCTGATGTTGAGATGAAGGTGGTGGGAGACGGGTCTGATTTGGAGAACGAAGGTGGGGTTCTGATGTGTGAACGAAGTGGGGGGTCTGATTTGTGTTCATTACTATGGTAAATTCAAAAATAGAAGAAAACTGATAAAGACGCTCATGTGAGTCGGAAACGTGTTATCTGTTTTTCCTACATTAAAAGTCTGTCTGATGAACCCGCTGTGTGCCTGGACCTTTTCTATTTTTTTGTATTTACTTGGGGAGCTTGGCCCTTGCTGGCTACAGCTAAGCAGACCTGAGTTCCTGTGGGAAGTGGTGCAGATTCCTTATTCTGGTGGACTATTACATATGGTTAGGCATGTTTTGGCACTTAGGCAGGATACCTCCTGGTGTGTTTGTGTGTGTGTGGTATAGGGCACTGTGTATATAGTGCGTGTATGTTGATACTGTGTATGGGCAGTGTATATGTGTTACTCTTATGGGCAGTTTATGGTTTACGTCTGTCTGGCATGTACGTCTGTATGGGCAGTGTATGTGTATACGTGAGTATCGGCAGTGTATATGTGTACGTCTGTATGGGCAGTGTATGTGTGTGTATATAAGGAGTGTATTTGTCTTATAGTGTATACGTCTTTGTAAGTATGTGCAAGGGCAGTGTATATTTATGGGGAGGCATGTGTGTGTGGGCAGTTTATGTATGTTTGGGCAGGCGTGTATAAGGGTAGTGCATATGTGTGAGTACTGGCAAGTGTGTATGTGCAGGCAATTGCAGCGTATACGTGTGTTTTTGTGGGCAAGCATGCGTAAGAGCAGTGCATATGTGTGTATGAGCAGGCATGTCGTACTTAAAGGGAAGATTATGATTCCCTGGAACACATGTTTAACCCATTGTGTGTGTGTGTATGTAAGTGTGCATGCGTGTGTATGTTATTCAAGTGTTTAAGTGTGTGGATATGTTCCTGTATGCATGACGTGTTAGGAGTCTTAAATGGATCCTTCAATACATCATAGTAGTCTCTGTGGCCGTGTCCAGTGTGGTCCATCTGTGGTTGTGAGATTTGTCTTTTTTTGTGAGTTTCTGTGGGAATTTTCTCCCATCCATCCAGTAGAGCGTTTGTGAGCTGTAGGTTATAAACCAAGACTTTTTGGACAACACTTTGCTTCTAACTTTGTGGGAACAGTTTTGGGGATCACGACTGTGCCCCAGTGTGCAAAACAGCTACCATAACCACTACAGCGTGTTGGTTGTAGGGTCTTACTCTGCCTGCAGTTAATAAAATGTTTCTATAAGAGTATTTAAGTGTTGTCTGCTCCCAGACCACAAATGCGGAAAGGGTTAATTACATCATTGCATTTCTGTAGGATCTTTTGTTAAAATGTTGGCAATTGTGCATCACTTAAAGTATTATTACCAGTTGTTCTAAGTGAAATAACTGAAATATAGGCCAAACTTTTGGTTAATTTTCTTTGACCTGTTTGTTTAATAAAGAGCTTCTCTGTGAAAACTGAACATGATACTTTTTTTGTGAGGAAATTGTACACACACACACACATACATTTATATAAAATTTGCCATGAACAATTCCCAGTTTACTGAACAAGAATATACCCTACCAGTAAAAATGCTATCCCCCCCAGATTTTTAGATGCGAGTAGTCTTTTTAGAGAGCTGGGCCACTTGTACGTCCACTTTGGGGGGCTCATCCCAAGAATATTCCCCTTGAAGCCTGAGCAGCTGCTTAAACTGTTTGGAAATGAAAGCTCACTTCCCAGGGTGCTTCCATTCCCTGGCAATAAGGTCACCCACTTAGGCAGCACAGGGAAACCCTTAATTCTTCCTACATCATCCTCTAGGAGCAGACGAGTAACCTCCTTGGTGAATTTACGGAGGTCGTGGGGAGGAAAAATAATCTCATCCTCTGAACTGTCACTTGATGATGAATTAGAGGAACAGGAGATCTCACCTGAGGAAAGGTCAGATGGAGAGAAAGACCTGGACCTCTTGCGCTTGTGTGTTGAACCAATCTTAACTTTCTCCTGGGTCTGAGCCGCGGAGAACTGAAACGCCTCAAATGTCTGCGCCAAATTTTCCTGGAGCCACCCAAGGAACGATTGTAGGTCTTTACGCTTCTCAGAAGCAAGTTGTTCAGCAGAGCAGGAGTTACACAATTTTGTCCTGCAGCCATCAGGAAGTGGAGTAGCACACTCAGAACATGTTAAATGTTTAGCTTTAGAAGTGGCTTTTTTGGGAGCTGGAGCAGGTCTTTTATCCTTATCCGGATTCTCTGACGGCACCGGACTAGACATCTGATAAAACAAAAGCAAGTAAAATTAAAAAATTAAAGTTTTTTTTTTTTTTTTTTGAGGGAAGAGGATAAGAAAGAGCCAAGATAAAGAAATATCTTACCCTAACCTCCTCTGAACCGTGTGGGGGGGCTGGTGACACGGTTGCACTGTACCGACGAAAGCTTCAGCAGTCAGACAGGCAAAGCGCATTATAAAGCAATTTAAATTGCCGCCCTCCGGAAGATCCGACTCGCGCATGCTCAGTAGCACGATCGGATCTTCAGTGTAACGCAACGACACCCGGGCGTGCGTTCCACCAGACCGCGCATGCTCCCACTTCCTGGGTCTCAAAAGGAAGACTCACCACATCCTCCGTAACGCGAACCGCTACGGAGGGAAGACCCCTCTCTGCTCACCCCCCGGGGAGCGATCAGTGGCAACGAAACCCCCAGGCAGCAACCCGTGCGCCTCACCAGCTGAAGAAAAATACCGGACTCCTGTCCGGCCGACGATTCCACCTGTCCGTCCCTGAAAGGGACAAGAAAAGAACTGATTTCCCTATGGGCGGCTCTGGTTTTATGGGTAAGGAGGAGGGGTTTCTTCTCTTTAGATTCTACTTGTCCCTAAGGAAAGGACATTACCCACTCGTACTGCCACTGTATGCCAGGAAAAAATATGCATTATACTGGGGTGTCTGAGGATGTTCATGTTAACAAGGGATTTATGGATTTATGGAATGTGATATTTCTGTGTGTCAACAGCCAAAACGCATTAATGCCCCAGAGGAAAGAAAGTGCTGGAGGTTAAGTAGCAGATAGGGGGTAGTTTCTCCACTGTGCCTAAGATCCCTAAAGCTGTACAGTCTGGAGATAAGGAGGAGAGTGCGGATAATTCCCACCTTGTTATCCCTTTTGTGTGTTCACTGAGTGGGCAGTGTGACTAACAGAAAATTTCCCCTGTAGCTGTAGTGACATACCAGCAAGCTACTGGCGCAACAGCTACAGAGGATAATATAGTAAAGGTTGATGAAAAGACAGCTACATTGACCAGTCAGCAAGAAACCCCTAGCCTTGTGAGTGTAGGTGAAGCCAAGAGCCTGGGATCCACACAGGAAGCTGAGGACAATGGACACCCGTTTGCTGTCTTGCTTGGGAATAGGCAGTGTTTCCTAAGCATGGCAGACAAAAACATGGATGAGATCTTAAAACATCTGAGTAATTTATCGCCAAAGGAAGAAGCGTATTCGAGGGTTGGCAAAGAGTGCTTTGCTATGGTTTGTGCTTTGCAGGAGTTACAGCCATGCTTGTATGGTTGTGACTTCACTGTTATAATCTATCACAACCCTCCTCTTCAGGTAGATAGATTAGATGGGAAGCCTAGACTGTTGTTCAGATGGAGTCCCGTAGATGTTGTTTTCTTGCAAAGGAGCCTGATTTAGGGGCAATACAGCCACCTCAAAGCAGAACTCCATGATATCCCCTGATTGGAACAACATCATTAGAAACCATTTGGACTTAATCCCTTAATGACAAAGCCCGTACATGTACGGGCTCAAAATGCATTGTTTTTAATGGGTTTAGGGACTGCCCATTGTCCTTAAGGGGTTAAGGAGTTTCCACAGGCCGGCTTATTGAAGAAACTTGAGAGTGAGGGTCCTGTTTGCCTGTTTTATTTTTCTTTCGTATGTCTTTTTTTTTTGTAATTGTGGCACTGTGTAACATTTGTCTTTTTGTTATTAAAATATTTATAATCCAAATCTGTCTTTGGGCTCTAGTATTGATATCCACAAACCCTAAGAGAGGATCACGTTACCAAATTGTTATTTACTAATTTCTAGAGGATATATATATGTTTGCCCGGGGTGGGTTGATACATATATACGAATCCGGTATCAAAATCGTGAGTGGTGGCAGACTACCTGGGGGGGTAACAGGCAGGATTTGGGGATTAATTTGGTGTAATTTATGCCTTGTTAAGGGGTGAAGTTAGTAAATCCAGAAGCCTGGTACTATTAACCCCTTCATGCCCACACCTTCCACAAAGTCATGGCTTAGCAAGTAGTCCTGACCATGACAGGTACAACACGGGTATTAACCCCTAAAATGCCGCGATTGTGGCATTGAAGGGGTTAACACGGCACTGTCGCTCTCAGACAGCATATTTCACACGCATCCTAGTCCCCTTGTCTGTGCAGCATGTCTCTGCGGGATAATACATTAAGGCACTGCACAGACCAGTAAAGATTTCCAGGGGACTGATGTTCCACTGGCTTACCACCTTACCACTGGGTACCATCTAATACATCAAATCCAAAAAAAGCTAATATCATTAATTACTTTGAGTGCTTGAGGGGAGATCAATGCTACAATACAAAGACATAACCTTTTGTCTTGGGTACTGGCCAGTGACGACTCTAGAAACAATATATAGGGGGAGCACATAAGATACCACAGTCAAAGCTGGGGGGCATTAATAATTTCCACCATTAAATCATACCACTGAAAAGAATATATATATATATATATAAATAAAAACAATATATTGCAAAAAGTATGTGCTATGGAATGATACGTTTGTTATTGGACTGAGAAAAGTAATAACATAATACTGACCCCCAAACGCACACAGCAGGACAGGCTCTGTCACACCGACACCAAAACACACACCAGAACAGGCTCTGCCACACCAACACCCAAACACACACCCCAGACCTCTGCCACACCGGGACAGGCTCTGCCACACGACACCCCACACACACCAGGACAGGCTCTGCCACATCGACATCCAAACACACACAAGGACAGGCTCTGCTACACTGATAACCAAACACACACAAACAGCAGGACACGATCTGTGACACAGACATATACATCAGGATGGATTTTCCACATTGCATTGTCTTTTATACCCCCCTTAGTGTTTTTGCCCCTTGGGTATTAATGCCTCAGCCAGCACCCTTTTAGTATTGATTAATGGGGTATGTGGTTCAACATAAGTAAATTTATAATAGTAACAAAGGATGGTAAAAAAAGCAAAACCTAATGTCCTCCTGATGCTCAGCCAGTTAAATGCCACCCATGATACTGGCTGAGGATTATGGGAAGTATAGTACACAGCAGCCGGAAAATTGTAAAGGCAAATATGAGTACCCTACCAGGATCATACCCTAAAGTGGGCTGATTGGGGACAGAAGTGGCACTGTAGAGCTGAATGGGGACAGCAATGACACGGGGGCTGAAGGAGGACAGATGTGACACTGGGAGGGGCTGATTGGGGACAGAGGTGACACTGGGAGGGACTGATTGGGGACAGCAATGACATGGGGGGGCTGATTGGGGACAGAAGTGACACACATACGCACACAACTATTTTTTTGTTTTTAACGAATACAAAAAAAATATTATATAGCTTGTACAAAAATAAAATGGTTTACTAACCTTCTACTTCCACTTTTAGGGGGTTTCGTCTAAACCTCCATCTCCTGGTAGCAACAGACCGTTTTCTATGTATACAGGATGTCAGTGACACGACATCCGATGCTCCAGCAGTCTGAGTGCGAGGGGGCGGAGCTTTCACCCCTCACACTGCTCCCATCACTATGCCAGGTGAAAGGTGAGTGCGAGGGGGCGGAGCTTTCAACCCTCACACTGCTCCCATCACCATGCGGCCATCAGACTGCTGGAAAACTGATCTAAACGGCTGCTGGTGATGATGCCGCCGGCCGGAGCTACTTTAATACTTTTTTAAAAAAAATTTAATATGGCAAGCCGGATCAGCTATTAAATGAACAAAAAAGTATTAAAGTAGCTCCGGCCAGCAGCATCAGCACGCATCGGCCGTTTAGATTAGTTTTCCAGCAGTCTGATGGCCGCATGGTGATGGGAGCAGTGTGAGGGTTGAAAGCTCCGCCCCCTCGCACTCACCTTTCACCCCTCACGCTGCTCCCATCACTTGGCGGCCATCGCATATGGCCGCTGGGTGCTGATGCCGCGCTGCTTTAATACTTTTTTTTCTCATTTAATAGCCGATCCGGCTTGCCATATTAAATTTTAAAAAAAAGTATTAAAGAAGCATCAGCACCCAGCCGCCGTTTAGATTAGATTTCGGGCGGCCTGGGGGGCATAAAACATACAATCCCTGTATTTGCAGGTATGCATAAATAATGTATGGAAACATAGCATAGCAGATATGGCTCTACAGAATAACACAAAAACCCAGCATTGCAGGTATAGATCAATTGGAATAGATAAAATCCCCTAAATTACAGGCATAGATCACAGGTTGCACACCCCAAAGCCAGCCCTGGCGTCCATACTGCCTACATGGAACATAACCAGCACCCAGATATAACACATAGGATTTGCCATCTTTGTCCCCAAACAGCCTAGCACAAGTCAACTTTGTCCCCAAACAGTCTGGCCTGTGATCTTTGTCCCATAAACACCCTGCCACTGACATCTTTACCTATCAACAATTATACATCTGATACACACAAACACTTTTACAGTCACTCACCACTTCACTCTTTCATTCAGATAATTCATCCACATATTAATTCATACTCACTCATTCACACTTTACTTATTTCAATATTCTTACTACCCTCTTTCTCACTATGTACCCCCTCTCCCTCCCTTATCACTTTCTCCCCCTCTCCCTCCCTTATCACTTTCTACCCCTTCTGTCTCCCTTATCACTTTCTAACTCCTCTCCTTCCTCTTTCCCTACTCACTATCTACCCTCTCCCCCTTTGTAGTTCACTCACCTTTAAGTCCTGCGGCGGAAGCACGAGACTTCTGTCTTCCTGCTCTGCCACGGCGCGCGCTGCTTCACTGCTGAGCGCCTGAATATGACGTCATATTCCGTCGCTCAGCATGAAACGGTGGCGCTGCGCCGGAGGTAGAGGCCTCGCTAGGCACCCCTCTCTCTCCTCCGTGTAAAAAAACAAAAAAGCATTTGAGGCTGCCCGGGACTTGCAGGACTGTCCCAGGCAATCAGTTGGGTGGTTCCAAATTGGGCGGGGGGGGCAACAGGGGGAGCAAGGAATAACCTAGTCACTGTTACTCACATCCCTCAAGTACCCACTTATTCAGTCTGCAGAAAGCACCTCTGTGGTTCCCTGGAACATTAGGCCCAAAAACAAGCAAACTGGGATCATCACCAGCATGTGCTTACTGCACCCTTTTATAGAGTTTGCAGCAGAGACATGGTAAGGCTCACAAAGATGACATCATGCAAGAGGGCGGATCGATAATCAAGCACTGTATAAAAGGGACAAGCAGGACTTTATTCAGTGTGCAGTTATTTTGTTGAAATTGCAGCAGTTGGATGTTTCTGTCACCCAGATCCCTACCTTCCTTATCAAGACTATTTCAGTGGCAAGTAATAGTGATCTTTAGACTTCCTCTTTAACCCCATCACTGCTGAAAGTATTTTTGGTCTTTGTTTCCTCTCATTAACCCCTGCATTGCTGACTACTTTCCTGAACTTTTGTCAACTTGCTTTCTGCCAATAAAGAAACTTTATTGCACTATTCATATTGACGTAGATTTCCTGCATCTCGATATCCTCACCCTTGATCCTAACACCCTTACAGTTCCAGAGATGGGATGAAAGTTTTGCAAAGTTTACTAGTACTCAAATGGTCAAGTGTATAAACTGAGTAATCTAACCCTACCTAGCTAGCTAGACTGGAAAATCAAAAAGGTTTCTGCTTAGCCATTGATACATATTAATATTTTAGTTTCCATGTCAACAACCATTACAGTGTATGCTTTTGTGACAAGTTTTCCTGGCAAAATTATGAATGGTGAAAATGTTTTCTCCCATGGGCGAAAATTTGCCAAATGAAAGATCTTTACCCTTGATAAATAAGTATGCGTTTTAATTAAAACATCATTATTGTTTAACCCCTTCACAACCGCAGACGTACCTGGTACTTCATGGTGACATGGTACCTGCGGATCATGACGTACCAGATACGTCATCCGAAAAAAATGCCCTTGCATCGCCATAAACGTGTTGATCGTGGGGGTGCTGCTGCTACTGTCTTGTGTGGGGACCTGGCACGACAGGAAGAGACATAGAGAAAGGGAATATTCAAGATCTTTATAGATATAAAGATAAAGAGAAAGGGGGATATATTGAGAGATGAAGAGAAAGAAGAAACATGATGAAAAATGGAGAGATAATGAGAGATAAGGCGAAAGAAGAACAATAATGAGGACCATTATGAGAAATGGGAGATATGGGAAGAAAGTGGAGAGATAATGATACTGGAGGGAAGAGAGAAAGAGATACATGGAAAGAGATATCAAGGTGAGAAAGGGGAGAGATAATGAGAAAAAGAATCTGTGTTTTGAATGTGTTTGTAGCCGTCGGCAAATATGTCTAAGGGCAAGTAATTGTGTGGCTGCAAAAGCAAGGGCAAGTGTAAGCCAGGATATTTGTTTGTAAGGGCAATCATGAATATGCGTGTTTATGTATGTATTGGCAGGCATGCATGTGTAAGTGTATATGTATGTATTTAGACATACAGCATGCAACTAATTGCATACCTCGTACCTGGCAAAGGAGAACCCTGAGAGCCTGATTCAAGCTATGCATCACCTTTCCTTGACCACCTGTGATAGGCTGAGACCTTGGAGTTGATCTCAGCTCTTAACCTTTCCCATCCTCCTCCTTGTTTTCTCCTTCTCGCCTTCATGGAGACGGATTCACAGCAGAAGCAACTAGGAAGAGAGGCTGCCCTCGCAAGACATGGCAACAAATAAAAATAGGATATTATCTTTCAACCTTATAAGGGTGCGCCATCATGCAATGGGCCTGAAGCAATTGCTCTACGTGAACCTTGGTTAATCTGACCCTGTGCGTATTTCAAATCTGTAAGATTTCTTGAACTTTGAGTAGTAGTAGAAGTATTATTAAACACTCATCTACACACACCAGACGAGCCAGAAGGCTTGTTTTTCCCTCAGAAATCTCATAGTGCTTTCACAACCACAAGGGATTCTGGGTAGGCACATGCAAACAAGGTTAACAATTATCACCTTTGCCTCTATATCCACTTTATACATGGACTCCTTGAAAGTAATTGCCCGCTGTACAAGACAGCCTTTAGACAAAACTCAGGAAGAGGTACAATAGCCAGATCACCACTCATGGACTCACCATTCATGCTGACGAGTCCCATGAAGGACGAAACAGCTGTCCATGAGTGGTGATCTGGCTATTGTACCTCTTCCTGAGTTTTGTCTAAAGGCTGTCTTGTACAGCGGGCAATTACTTTCAAGGGATCCATGTATAAAGTGGATATAGAGGCAAAGGTGATAATTGTTAACCTTATTTGCATGTGCCTACCCAGAATCCCTTGTGTTTGTGAAAGCACCATGAGATTTCTGAGGGAAAAACAAGCCTTCTGGCTTGTCTGGTGTCTGTAGACGAGTACTTAATACTTCTACTACCCCTTAAATTTAAGTGGAAGGGTTTCCATCACGTTTTACCCAC
>VKOC01026397.1:0-12396 GCA_009364415.1 Spea multiplicata
GTTGTTTTCAGCAACCGCTCGGCACCCCTTGGGCCCCCTGACTGGCAGAACTCCAGGGCCCGGTCGCAGTCGCGACCCCTGCGATCCCGGTAGTTCCGCCACTGAGTCCTAGACAAGAGACAGTTATGCCCAAAAGAAACATTGCACATGCAGATAATAGACCAGATCCGGTCAGATCAGAGCAGAAAGTTGGGTTACCCACCACATATGATGTCATTACCACATTCAGTTACAAAAGAAAATGGTTTACTGACCACAAAGTCAATGTCCTACCATGGCCATCCAAGTCCCTTGACTTGAACCCCATAGAAAACACTTTGGGGTGAACTGAAGAGGAGAGTCCCACAGCATTGCCCTCGAAACTTGGAGCATCTGGAGAGATCCTGTATAGAGGAATGGTCTCACATCACTTTCCATGTATTCACACTTCAGGCTTTATAGAAGAAGACCCAGAGTTGTTGTCTTGGCAAAGGGATGTAGCAAAAAGTATTGACTACAAGGGTGCCAGTAATTATGACATGCAATTATTTTACATGTTTTTAATAAACCTGTGTTGTGTTTGCAATTGTTTGATATCAAAGAGAGTAGAGTATTGTTTGTGTATTGTTTGAAGAAAAGATTAAAAGGTTAAACAATAAAGACAATTTTTTCACAGCCTGCTTTGCTTATATTTACCATGGGTGCCAATATTTGTGGAGGGCACTGTAATTCTTTTTGCAGTTGTGTATGTATTCAAATGTACTTCCTCCAAGAGATAAGCAATTATCTAAGTACACAGTGAAAATGATAATTATAATAATTAGACTCGGGCGCCGTCAGAAGGTTTGTGTTCATTTTCAAGAGGGGAGGATTTTCTTTGTATTTGACGAAATTCGTGCAACATTTTCATTTTTGGAAATCCCATTTGTTCATCCGCATGCTATTGAAACAAGAAATAAGCGCATAAAACAATTTTAATATGACATTTGAGACCAATGGATGGAAGAAAGAGGGTTAAAAAATTAGCTTAGAGTTAAAGGTTGAAGGTTAAGGATAGTAGTAGACTGGTTAAATGATCTTAATTAAATTAATTAATTAATTAAAGTAATTGCTGTGTATAAAAGTGTCAGTTCCTACATTAAGCGTATGAACTCTTAAAGCATTTCTTTCTGCCAGTGTGTTTCAAGTGGCTGCTTTAGACAGAAAAAATATTGTTGGTGCTAGACTCTGATAAAACATTATGTTCATTATCTTGCAACAGAATAATTATAAAAGGTTAAAAAACGGGGAAGCAAAAATACAAAAAGTAGGCAATACTTCAGGGCAAATAGATTAAACCAGGCTGGTTCACTCATTATGTTTCATATTTGTATACTGAAATCATGCTGTGGCAACAATGTCTAAAGCCAGCCACTGGTAAACATTGGCCTTCTCATTGTGGTTAACTTAAAAACAAAAAAAAACTAGCAGTAGTTCTCCCCATCTTTAGTTAGAAAGTGTATGCAGAAGGGAGCGCCGGAGACACAGTTCAGCACTGAAACCCTAAGTCTGACTTTGCTGATGAGTGGCTACTGTGTAGGTCTCTACTTATAACATATGAAGTCGATAACACAATCATAAAGCAACTAAATGTGTAAATTAACAAAGTAGAAAGGAATGGAATTATATCTAAGTTTTATTTCTAAGTCTTTTTTGACTACACATGGCTGCTAACACACAAAAAACAATCTTCATTATGGTGTTTAAAAGTATTGTGTTTTAATTTTACAAAGTATAATATATATACATATATACACATACATGTACTGTTCATGTCAATGGACAGCAGTGTGCTGCTGTTGCGAAAATTATAGAGAAAATTTGTCAGTTTCACATTAGATTATTTTGCCTTAAGTCGACCATATGTTGTGAGTTAAGAGTTCCAATTGTATTTTCTAGTAAATACAAAATGTTTTGAAAGAGAATAAACCCACAACTATTCAGACAAGGAATATACAGACATAACTGGAAATTTCTCTCATTATTTTTATACTTCAGACATATGTTAGCTTAAGATGGTATCTGATTTTCCTAAATTAAAGAAGTTCTCAGTGGTAGCCAGTTATATGCCCATTGCCATTATTTAAGGCTATACAGGAGCTCATGTTTATATTGAACGATAGATAAAGGACTTTCCACAAAGTTGGAAGGATAGCATTGTCCAAAATGTCTTGGTATGCGGAGGCATTAGGATTTCCCTGCATTAGAAGTAAGAAGCCTAGCCCAACCACTGAAAAACAGCCCCACACAATTATACCATCCTCTACCAAACTTTATAGTTGACACAATGTAGTCAGGCAGGTAACGTTCTACTGGCATCTACCAATCCCAGACTTGTGCAGAAGACTGCCAAACAGAGAAGTCTGACTTGTCACTCCACAGAACACGTCTCCACTGCTCTATCACTTGATCCAAAGCTTGGCATCGTGCTCAGTGATGTGAGGCTTGCATACAGCTGCTCAAGCCATGGAAAACCATTCCATGAAGCTCCCACAACCCATTTTTATCACACATGTTTGTAAATGCTGACTGAATGGCTAGGTGCTTGATTTTATACACCAGTAGTAATGGGTCTGATTGAAACATCAAATTTAAATAAATAAGGTGTCCCAATATTTTTGTCCATATGGGGTATATACAAAAACATACAAAATTACCCCCAATTAACCAAGGGTGCAGTGATTGTTCCCTTACCCCATGCTTTGGGGAAGTATATGCCCCTTTATACTAATCTTAACCCCTTAAGGACAAAAACCCATTAAAAACGATGCATTTTGTCATTAAGGGGTTAAAAGCCCTTGTGGAGACACAGACCCCCAACCTTTCCTCCCCCTCACCTTTGATTCAAGGGGGACTGAGGAGGGTATCAGTGAGGATATATCTTCCCTGATCCCTATTACTTATATACATTGTATAAATGTTTTTTTATAATATTGTAAGCTTGCGAGCAGGGCTCTCTCCACCAAATGTATCGGTTTGTCTTAGTCTGACAATTGTTGTCTTGTCATATCCCTTGAATTTATGTATTGTATTAAGCGCTACGTAAACTGTTGGCGCTATATAAATAAAAGATAATAATAATAATAATATATAATTAAGAGTGGATGGAGGATATTCACTTAATAAAAAAGCTGTAATCGGATTGATTAAATATATTAAAATGGATAAATAGTGTCAAAAAATTATAAATTGTGTGTTTATATAGTGATATGTGACAAGTAAAGAAAAAAATGAAAAACAAAGTTTGGTCTTTTAATGTATATATTTGAGCCTCTATGTGGCATGCGTAGATTGTACATCCTGTAATACTAAATAGGGTATATATACTTAGATATGTATCCTCTTCAGATTTTTTTTTTATAAAATATGTTCCAGATAAGTAGGGCTATCTGCCTTCTCAAACATTGAATCTGACTGTAAATTGATTCACATTTATTCATTCATTCTCATACACATTCACAATACCCCCTCTCCCCATCTTATATGCCCCTTCTCACTATGTTCCCCCTTTTCACTATGTACTGCGGTGCGGTCCCTCCCACTTCGTCGAATATATACCGGTAGGCTCTCTACTATCTAGGATAGTCCTAGTCCCCTTTCTCACGGATCTATAACCCCACCTCTGCACCTTTCGAAGTGGCATCCGCCCCTGCCTCGAAGCTACTTGACGCTTGTTGCCGGAGCAGCAGCACTGCGACCGGGGGCCGGGCGGCAGGCCGGATTGTACTTAGGGGCTGAATGGAGCTGCAGCTCCAGGCCCCGACGTTAAAGATAGCCCGAGCAGTCCAAGACAGGACTGACTGGGCCTATGCGGCCGTCTACTGGGCGCAATTAAACTGCATGCGCCGCTTAACCCGCCGCAACTGGTGCGACCGGGGTTCCGCCACTGCGAGGAGGGGACCGGGAAGGCCCCACGCAGGGGCCTTAGGGGGTGCTGCGGCCAGACAGGGACATTAAATTGGAAACAGTGCGGGGGGGGGGGTTCAACTTATTTAAGCATCCTCCATGTTAAAGTAAAGTTAAAGAAAAAACCTTGTTTTAACATGGGAGGATGTTAAAGTAAAATAAAAAAAAAAGAGAACCCGAGTGTTTGATTTAAACCATTTAAACCCGTAAGGCCGGCCCTGGTGGGGGCTTCCCGGCCCCTTAGAGTGGCGGACCCGGTCGCAGTTGGCCAGTCTGGGCCTGATATACACTATATGACCAAAGCCAAGCGGGCACCCCTCATAGTTATCAAGTTTACACACACTCACAGAGCAGGGCTGTCGAGTTCTGAGTGCAGTGCATAAAAACCACCTGACCTCTATAGTATGACTCCATACACTATAGTATGCAGTGATGCTTTTTCTTCTGTCTTCTTTCTTCCTTCACTTCTCTTCTGTATCAATTTCATTAACCAGGCCTTCTTGAGTGCTTTTGCAAAATGCTGGAGCCTTATTGAAGAAATGTGGGAGAGGCTGCCCCCGTGGCTCCACCTTTTTGTGGAAGTACTCCAAGAGGCCAGAATAATGCAGACAAATGTGCAGAGAAAGAGAAGTGCAGAAACGTTTCTCTTTCAATACGGATCTGCCCTTTTGCAGAAGGGCTCCGGGAGCGTTCTGGGTAACAGAACTGATACCATGGGGAAGACAAAAGAACAAGAGTGCAAAAAAGGAGTGGAGCAGTGTAAAAGGAGACAGGGTGTAAGAACCCGGGTCCGTGGTCAGACGGCTACCATGACCCAGAGCGCCCAAAGATTGAGTTCAGGAGTTATTGCGCAGTAGAAGAGTTGGACAGGGCCTGGTGCAGGGCGACTAGGCTGCAGGCTGGGAGTAGGGAAGCTGAGCAGAACACAGGAGAAACATAGCAAGCAAGGAGGACAGACCAAGGAGCAGGGGACAGGGAGACCAAGCACGAACATAACCAGACAAGACATACATAATACAAGGCACAACAGGGAACAAGACAAGGAATACTCAAGATCCGACCTGAACAGGACACCCCTCTACCGGGGATTCGGGACAGGGCACCCCTCTAACCGGGGATTCGGGACAGGCCATCCCCTTACCGGGGATACAAGACACCCCTCTATCGGGGATACAGGACACCCTTCTACCAGGGATGCAGGACAGGACACCCCTCTACCCGGGCTTCAAGGCAGGACAACAAAGCACAGAGCTGCCTAGACTAACCAGGCTAACACATGACAAGAGTACACAGAAACCACAGGCCCCAAACAGGACTAGCCTAGGACTATAAGATAATAATTGGAGATTCCATCACATCTTATGGCCATAGAATGCTTAGCCCACCACTACGCCAAAGTACTCCAATATTCGGTGGGTCCTAACGCTAAACCCTGCCTACAGAGGTACTAAACAAACTAAACATGGAATCTAAACACATATTAGAGAGACATACCTTTAGACTGCTGACTGAGACAAACAGAACACATGGGTGGGGCACACCTTATAAAGGAAACAGAGCTAAAGCAAAGAGCAAGACTGGAATCAAGGAATCAGAGGTACAGGACATAGGGAAATCCAGGAATGGATTACTGCAAAGGGAGAACTGTAGCAAGGACTAGGGAAACTATAGCAAGACCAGGGAAACTAAAGACATGCAGCTCTGCAGCCCGAATGGGGCCTGACACAGGCACATGGAAGTGGTTCAATGAGAGAGTGTAAAAGACAACAAATTTTGTTTTCAAATGGAAAAAACCCTCTGTATTTTGCCTGAACCAAAAGGGCTGTCCGAAAACAAGTTGACCAAAATAGAAACCAAACATTTGTCCAAGTTGTTTTTGGTCTATTTGCACAAGTCTATTAACGTGTCCTGTCCATCACACACACTAATCATAGAAAACCTATGAAAGAGCACAGAAATTAGCTAGTCATGGTGTAGATGACATTGTCCTTGCACATGACATTCAGAAAACCATCTTCTGGCAGCAGCCTAGAAGGGAATTGCCACCTTATCACACTATCTCCATTTGCCAACTCTCCTTTGTTTCTTTTAACTTTAAGTATTAGAGTGACTTACTGATGACTCAAATGTAATTACATGTCCTACAGGTAAAATAGATTCAGTGTAGCCTGCTTTGATTAACTAATGATTTACCGAAACAAGAAGCACGCTGATTTTTATTATTCCTGGAAACTTTAAACACCATGAACATTCCTTTAACTCCCTTACTGCCTACTGACATCACTTCTCATCTTAATCAATGTAATTGAAATACCTTGGAAAGTTTAAGCTCAGTGGACTTTTCTCTGTATAAACAGTACTTTGCAAATGCTTTAGGCAGGTGTGAATAAATGCTGTAAAGTAAGAAAATGTTAATTGCTTATTTTGATAATTTAACAAAATGCAAAATGAGTAAGCAGAAGAAAACTCTAAATCAAACCAAATTTGGAATGATCACTCTTTGCCTTCTAAACAGCATCAGTTCTTCTAGGTACACTTGCAAAAAGCCAGGAATTTTGTAAACATGTAGTTAGAGGTATGATTAAACAATTATGCCAAACACATGTTAATGATCAGCAATTTATATGTAGGATGAAACACATTCATTAACTGAAACCGAAACAGCTACATGGAAGGAATAAAACTGGGTGATAAACAGCTAAACAGGCAAACAAGATGAGGTTGCTCAAGATGGTTTAATGTCAAAGGGCATACACTATGGCAAGACTGAGGACAGCAACAAGACATAAGGTAGTTTTACTGCATCAGCAAGGTTTCTCCTAGACAGAAATTTCAAGGCAGAAAGGGGTTTCCAAAAGATCAGGAAGATACATATCCATCATGCAATACCACCAGGGAGCCATCTGATAGGCCCCAAATTTATTCTGCAGCATGAAAACGACCCAAAACATTCAGCCGAAGTCATTATGAACTATCTTCAGTGTAAAGAAGAAAAAGTCCTGATGGGCCCTGTCTCAACATCATCGAGTCTGTCTGGGACTACATAAGGAGAGAAGAAGGCTGCATACATTCATAGAAGAAATGTGTTTAGATCTTCAATGTGTTTGGAACAACTTACCTGCCTAGTTCCTTAACCCCTTAAGGACCAGGCTGTTTTTTTTATTCTTTGTATTCTTTGTGATCGAGGCTGTTTTTTGCTTTAATTTTCTTCTTTCTCATTTACTAAACTCACACAACTTATATATAAAGCAAGAAGGGCTTTCTTTAGATACTACTTTTTAACCTATGATCTAATTTCCTTTAAAAAATAATAAAATATGGTGAAATATGGAAAAGGGCACCTTTTCTAATTTTTATTTAAAAAACGTTTACTCAGCTACAAAACCTAATGAAAAAACCCTCAGCCTTTGTCAAATTTTGTGGTAGTAATTTATTTTGTGTTTTGATCCACACAAATCATATTTTAGTTATGAATTTATAGCACCTAGTATATGTCGCTGTGAGTGCGGTGATACCACCCATGCATTGGTTTGTTTGGGGGCTAATAGGCCATATTTGGGACAAGCACGTTTTTCAATTTAGAGTTTTACCATTTGGTCATCCTGCCCCCTCTATTTGGGACCTTTTTGAACCCGGCCAATACAATTTACCCCATCAAACCATATTTAATTTTAAACTATACACCCGGGGTATTTCAAATGGTGGTATTTTAACCCTTTGCATGCACTAATTTTATCACCAGCCCATGTCAAATGTATATGTCACTGATAAACAACATCCTCATATGTGTTCAGCAACATCTGATACCTCTCATGAATGGGGGTTAAATCTGGTCAGTGTGTGCCCTATTTGGGACATCTTTGAACCCAGCCACTTCAATTTACTATGCATTACTATACATTTTTTTTAAACTAGACACCCCATTGGTATTTCAAATGCTAATATTTTAACTCTTTCCATGCAAGGAAGATTCAGCCCTAATTATAGCACTTGCTCATAAAAAAATTATTTTTATACTTTTGGACTTTTTTTTACATTTTGGTGGAAGTGGATGGTTCCCGTGATGGTAACATCACTGCATAGTTATTTTTAAATGTTACCACATTTTATTTTTTATTGTTTTAACTATTTTTGTTTTCTTCCATTTTTTTATATTTTACTGATTATGATTAGAAAGCTGGGCTGCATTGACTTCCATGGTTGAATGCAGTACTACAGGGTGAGCCCAGAGTTCTCAAGAGGGGAAAAGGGATGGTGATAGTGATGGTGAGACTACATGCCCACCTTACCCAGTGAGTCACCTTGCGATAGACATTATGAGGAGGTTACAGCATACCACATGGGAACAGCAAAGTGCTGGAATAAAACAGATCTCTATTGATTTAATAGCTCATAAATGGGGCAGTTGGGCAGCTAACTCACAAAACAATGGGGCAGTTACAAACCACCCCACTAGTGCTACCACCACCCCACTAGTATGAAACCTACAAACTTAACTAAAGGCTTTGAAAAACTTGCTTCCAATCAGTCTGAATAACTTACAAAGGAACGTTAAGTACAAAACTGTTATATACATAAATATATCCATAACAACTATCAAACTTTTAGTTTGCTAAATGTATTAAAATATGTGTGTTCCATCCTTAACATGACATCTAGTGCTAGCAATGATTAGTAATTTCAAATACTAGAACAGGAAAACATAGCCATGTATTTTGCCTGATCTCCAATCGTCATGCTTTTCTTTATCTATACAATTATCTTCCAGCTTCACTGATCAGCGGCTGACTCTGTCCCATCTTAGCAATTTAAATAACTCAAAGCTTCTCTTGCTTTCTCAGCTGCACAAAAAGGAAAACCTTGTTTCTTTTCCACCAAATGTACCAGAACAATTTACAAAACCTTGTCAATTCCTTCCAAAAATGCCCCTTCACACATAACACATTTTGCCCTACTGAGCATGTTCAAAGAGCACCACTACTCACAAGGGTGATAAAATACATCAATTATGCCCCCAGTTAGTGCATAAATGTTATGGAGGACTGTGAGTCAGAACAGCCACCACAGTTTACATCCACCCTTAAAAGGCAGAGTGCCAGGATATGACATTATATCCCAGCACTTAACCGTAAAGACCCTCTCACTTCATTTTTCAACACTAGCATTTTTCTCAAGCAAGTAGGGCCAAACCGGCACTGTGCAATGGATAATACAATGTACAAGGAGGCTTTGAAAAGTCTCACCAATTTATAACGTGTTATAATGGGCCAGCCGTGCACGACCTGCAGCAGAAGCTCACTGGGGTCAGTCATTCATATTGAAAAACGAAGTGAGGGAGTTAAAACCACAAATGTCCTGCAAATTATCCTGTAATTTTACTCTTTAGTGAATAGACCCAAATGTGTGTACTCACTTATAGTAAAACAGATTATATATATATAGATATTATATATATTAAATCTTACCAACCAAACTATATGAACTAAAATTAGAATGGACATTTTACAAATGTATTTTCAATACTAAGTATTTTTTTTGTTACACAAGTAATCCAGTTTTCCAGTAACCTATAGTAGGTCCAAGCAGATTCCATGACAATTAAATATGAAAATATCAGTAGCTATTTAGTTAAGCTGTAATGGTTAAATTTGCCAAAATGTTAATACTTGCTACTTTACAAAATATGGATAGGTTGAGAATTCTAAAAAAAAACAAGCATTCTAAAGAGACCCAAGCAAGACATACCATACTATGATAGGAGGCTATTAAATGTCCTCACAAAAAAAGCCTTATAGGTCTTTCATGTGGTTTTGTTGGACTGATGCCCAGGTCTTTTGGGTACTGGATAGTCAAGAACAATTTAAACAGATTCTCAATCTAGAGAGTCATGCCATATGGAAGCATATTTTTTCTGTGTATGAGAAAAAAAATTGCATAAAAGTTAATAAGGTTTAGGAGTGCCAATGTTGGTAGTGTTTCATAGGTGTCTCGAGGGGACAGGTTGAGTGTAAAAACAGAAAAACACTAAAGACGGAGGAAATGTCATTCTAGAAAGCAGCACAAACATATGGCCCCCAATGTGACCACAACCAAGCTCTGGGTGGCAACATTGTTTGATTACACATTGAAATCTTTGTCTGTATAACCAGCTTTTTATATATCTTAAGTACTGTGTATGTACTTGAATACTTTTTATTGTGTGTCAGTATTGTGCATTCTGCAAGTGTTGATCAGCCCAGATTGTCTGCTGAACAGCAGGGCCAGTGTAGTCCCCTTCTCTGGCACAACCCTAGGTAAGCAACAGAGAACACAGACATCCATTAAGCACACTAGGTACGTGCCTAGGAGCCCCAAAGCTCTTAGGACCCAGAGTCTTACTGTATAATCAAGAAAGCAGCAGTATGTCTGGTGACAGCACAAAGCCATCCAGGCTACAATAGCTGGGGCCAGTGCTCAGCATGATCAAGTAACCCAGCAGTACTGGTGCCGAAGTATAAAGGACAACATGCAAGTTAAACTTAATACTTTAATTACCGGTATTAAAAGTCTATAACAAAAATATGTTGGGCATACGCAAGGTTTGGCTACTATGACTATGATCAGTAATGACTTGTGTCCACTTTGTCATCATCAGTAATTCATTAGTCAGGTGGTTTACTTTCCTTGTTCTGGATGAACTGCAGGGTGATATCGAAAGGGGTTGATATCGATTATGGTTGATGGCTGCCCAAACAACCTGGGCAGATTAGCATCTGGCTAATTCCAGTTACTTGTGATTGTGTGTAGAGAAAACCGCGTAGGTAAGTGGAAGCTGGCAACCTCAGCATTAATCTCTGTCTCACTCTTCTGTATAGTTTAATAGGCATCAATGATCCATCTGCAGTTTATCATACCTATTTTATAACACCCATTCAATGGAAGTCCTATTGTAAAGGGTGTGCATATGAGACATAAGTGATGTTTGCAAATGCAGGATGGGTAAATTAATTTATTAAGATTATTTTCTTTCTATTTTGAATTGGCAGTGTACAATTTAAAAAGGGTAAAACTGAAATTTTTTTATTTTTTTAATTCTAATTTTTAGATCATTTTCATACACGATAGTTTATATAAATTAGTATGGTTTCAAAACAAAGCACTTGTCATGAAAAAGATATAACATGCACAGACACTATAAAAAAGAGAGCGTAGAATTATTGTCGGACAAACACATAGTAAAAATGTCTTCATCTTTAAAGGGTTTAACAATATTCAGTGTCATAAAAAACAAAGAAGTACATTTTTACATTCTAGGATCCCTTGAGAGAAGACTGGAAATTCTTATTTCACTTGCTAATTCTTCTATGAAATGCATTTGAACCTATACATGTTGTGTGGTAACAAGATGGGGATATATTATTTAGATATAAAAATCAACATACCACAAATGTCATTACTTATGTGACTAATGTTCTAAACAAATGTTGGAGCAGATGACAAGGCTTCTACTGAAACTAAAGCTAAATGGTCTTTAAGTAGTGATTTATTCTCAGAAAAATGCTGCATACAACAAATAAAAGTGACATAATACAATGATGCAATAACATATGTTCACGTTTTCTAAGTAACAAACACAATATTTCTACTTCAATGTGCTTTATTTATATATAAAAAATGTAACTTTACACTCCATCCATCATATGAACTTTTTAAAATTTTCTTTAATTATTAAAATATAATATATACAGTATAGGTAAGTGTTTAGTTTTCTTAAATGGCAAATCAATATCAAATGAAAAGTTTTGAGGTGATCATTTTAATATGAACTAATTGAGATATTCAACAACTAAGGACAATATTTGTTAGAGTGGAACAAGACCACCATTATAATATAGGCATATGATAATGGGAACCTGGGTCTCTATTTAAACTACTGAAAGTTCTGAGTTAGAGAGCTAAAATTTTCCTTGAAGGCATTTGAATAATAAAATAATCCTATTATGAAAAATATCATTTAGAATTTTAACATCCAAGATAAAATATTTAATTTGATCCAACTTGTCTATATATATTTTGATAGAATTTTTAATTGAAGATAACCAGGTGATATATTGCTGAGTTATATTAGATCTTTTAAGTTTGTGTGTAGCTATGAGAATATCTCAAATAATTGGCAGGGCCGCCTTTAATATTGATTGGGCCCTGGACAGCTGTTTTCTTTATTGGCATGCAATCACACCCTCCATTTCAACAACAAAAACCCACAACAACAAAACCCACAACAACAAAAGTACTTGCCATGCTGACTCTACATATTAGAAGGAGACTCTCAGAGCCATTGTGTTTTCCCTCCTTTTGGCCCTAGTGTGGCGGAATCAAATTGTAAATTATATGTCAACTGAAAGAACTTATTATTTAAGTTTAAATAAATAACATTTACTGAACAGATATGGTACAGCATAACTCTCATTACTATATACTGGGCCAAACATT
>VKOC01026398.1:0-27382 GCA_009364415.1 Spea multiplicata
GTGAGAAAGGGGAGTTTTGTTTCCTTTTCCTTTTTTGGGATGGGGGGGCGCCAGAGGAGTAGTCCGCACAGGGTGCCAGTACACCTAAGGCCGGCTCTGGTAACATGACCTCGATTGAGCAACTCACACACAACAACCCAGCAATATCCCTGCACAGCAAAAAATTCAATAAATAAAATACAGAAATATATTTGCAGATGCTGATCAAATCTTAGGGTTGAATAGCCCCTCCTGCCACACAGGTGCCTCATTAATGGTGTCAAGAGGAGGCTTTAAATTGCTTGAGGGTCTCATTTTGGCTTACAATGCAGTGCAGTCCCAGTGATTCAGCTCCCTGGTAAACAATATAGCCATGGAGAATTAGATAGGACTCACCAAACTTTGAAACAGCGGTGGACTAAGCAATATATAGCCATATAGTATGACAGAATCCCTAATTTTCATTCCTATGTTTTTTTTGTGTTTTTGAATAGTGTTTGCTGAATTCTTGCCTTGTTTTGTGTACTTATTGGTCATTATTATTCTAGCAGCAACCGGTATCTGAATGTGTATGCCTTTTCTGCTTTTAAGGAAGAAGAACAGGCAGAGACAGAACAGTTACAGAGAAAATATATATGGAAAAACAGAGAGAGCAATGAGATATTTATATGGGCAAAAAACTTGCTGGCAGCGTAGAAGTAAGATATCTATGTGTATTTGAGCGATGCTCTTTGAACATTTAAAATATTGTGTTGGTAGACGTGTAATGCACATTGTTAGCAGCTGCTAATATTATTACCTTAATATACTGGTTGTGTGAACATAAATAAGTAAACTCCTCCATCGGCCTATTTGTTTTATTCCATGAAAAAATAATTTTTAATTTACTGCAAAGATGATAATTGTGATTAAAAAAAATCAACTAATCAACTTTAAGTTTGATTAATCAAAGAAATATAATGCATGGACTTGCTAGGATGTTGAGTGGCAAATCAAGTTGAGCCACTTGCAAGTTGTGGGAGAATGATTGCGGGTTCAAATTGGCCTTAGTGGACTTGTTCAGCTGCAAACCCACAAGGTTAAGCAACTAATGTGACCTTGAAGCTTTGTGTTGGTCACTTAATAACTTCCGAACCATAACATTATTGATGACAGTTGTGGTTAGCAAATTACAGAAAAATGTGAAAGGGTGGCAATTTTGTTAGATAGTATCAATGACCTTTAATGTTAAGAGGACAAAACATCTGACCAAAATAACTCACAGGTAATAAAAACAGTTACTAGTACCTCCTCATTAGTTAATTCTTAAATAAAGAAACAATAGTCATTCTCTGGGGATGTTAGTAAATGTAAAATCCTTTTGTCCTAGGTTCAAACTGCAACTGTCTTTTGCTCTTTTATATTTTCCATAACTGTATTTTCAGAAGATTAGATCAGGATACCAGCTATTGTCTATCTAGCAATAATAAGTGATTTCCCAAAAGTGAAATTAGCTTGTTAACGTCAGACTAGCAGTCTGCAACCTTTTACATCTTTTGTAGGAAAGAAAAGAAAGTCCAAACTGGCAATGGTTTTGTAAAGGTTCATTAAAATTGAAATACATTTTACATATTCATGGCAATATAGTCTGTGGAGTTAATTTCCTTGTACACACACATTTGACATCATCCATGCATTAAAAATGAAATTTCTGCATTTTGTTGATGTTCACCAATTAAAAATCTAATTTTCACATTTATCAAAGACTAAGAGTTGGTTCAACCAGAAAATAATGAGATCGTATGGTAATGCATATTATATGCTGCTACATTAAGTGTGCTTATCAATGTCATTTATTTGATCTGGACAATTGACATTTTAAAAGAAACTATTATTAAAATTGTAACAACAAAGTACATCTCAGGGGTGGACTGAGCCAGAGTAGGTTCTTGCTTTGTTATATATACTGGACATTTCAACAGCACCCCAATGTTTGAATGTATATGCTTTTTGGTTTGAGCATACTTTTTTGTATTTAAAATGTGTATGTACACATGTTTGTGCACGCGAGTGTGTGTGAATATGTTCGAAAAAAAAATAATCTAGGCAAAATGTGTAAAATAAAGTAGTGAACAAAAGCATGAGGTCGACTGACCAACATGCCACTTGTTATTGCCCCTCTCTTGCCACATCTTTCACACTCTCCTTTAATGTCTTTCTTCCTCCTGCATCTCTCCACAGCTCCGCTTGTTCTCCTTCTACCTATTTATTCTTGTTCACTGCTTTTTCTTTGTGTTATCCACTTTTACACTCTTCATTCTTCTCTGATGATCCGCTTCTCTCTGTGATCCACTGTGTTACCCTGGCCTCCTGGAGTGTTTCCCTGTGGTTGTCCCTGTAGTGTGCGCTAAGGCTCTGCCCTAATGTGGAAATGCTCAAGGAGGCCAGTGTACTGCAGCAGACAACCAGAGAGGAAAAGCAAAAGATGAAGACACAGAGGAAAAAGAGAGCAAGCAGAGCTGTGAATAAGGGGACAAAGAGGATAGGGAGATAATTGAGAGAGAGTAAATGAGAGAATTAAAGAGAGTGCGACAAAGGGTGAAAGAGTGAGTGCGGAAAATGAATTGAAATTCAATGTTTTTGTTTGTTTCTTTGGGGCGCCTTCATGTTTTTGGACATTCACATGGATTAATGATAAAGGCAAATTTTTTCAAAATTCACAGGAATCTAAATGCTAGTCTAGTATTTATGGTGCAAAGTTCATCCATTATAAAGTGAAAATCTACATAGTGTAGGTAAGTCATTGACAGGTGGAGGGCAGAGCAATGGTATGTAGAATTTAAATGTTATGCAGGGCCCTGGGGAACACAGGAGAGCTGGACCCACGTAGCAGAGATGGTAGAAGGGACTCACAAGATGGTGTAGAACAAGCAAGCCAAAATAGGGAAGTCCGAGGTCAGGGCACAGAATCAAGGTCAAGGATATCCAAGGTCGGGGCTGGTGACACAGGATCAAGGTCAGAAGACAAGCCAAGGTTCGGTACAAGGTAGATGGTAGACACTGAAGATACACAAAGGACTGGAAAACGTAAATACCTGGAGCAAACAGCTGTAATACTCTTTGATCAGGCACTAAGGAAGTGGAAGTGTAGCAAGGGCGGGAAAGTACAGACAAGGACCAATAGGAACAAAGTATACAATAATGGCGTCTTCGCGAGCGACGCAAACATGTAGCGTCGTCATGCAGGTTATCTCATGAGCGTGCCGCGTCAACGTGCACATCAACCTGCGAGCGACGCCAAAGAGCGGCAGCACGTCATGGGACCTGGGCAGACACGGTAGGTGTAACATAAAATACTTGTTTCATAACTTTGGGTGTATTGTGAGAAAACTAACTAGTTGTTTAAAATAGGCAATTGAGTAGGATATGAATTGTCAATTATCCCCTTATAATATTAAAGTGTGTGTTAGTGTATGGTGTGAGCATGGGTGTGTCAGTATATAAAATGTAACAAAAAAAGGCCTGGTCTCCCATAGGAAAAAGTGTCCCCACTCCTTGTGTTTGACTGATGTTTTATAAAGATGTAAAACTATATTTTGTATTTAATTAACAATATAACTCCAAACGATCAATTTTACTTTTACTGTGTGGCTTAATAATAATAAAAATAATAATAGTAACATATAAGCAAAGAAACATAGAAATTAATGGCATATAAGAACCCATTTAGTATGTCCAACCTCTGAATCAGTGGCGGAACTTCCGGGGTCGCAGGGGTCGCAACTGCGACCGGGCCCTGGAGTTCTGCCAGTCAGGGGGGCCCAAGGGGTGCCGAGCTGTTGCTGAAGACGACCGCTCGGGAACTCTTGGGCCCCCCTGACTGACAGAAATCCAGGACTCCTTCTGCTGGCGGCCGCCCGCCGCTGCCTCAGCGCTCTTCAATCTGCTGTTGAAGCGTGAGGCGTTTTGTCGGGTTGCTGGCGCTTCACGACTGGCGCCGGCATATGACATGCATACCGCCGGCGCTCAAGCAGTGAAGCGCCGGCACACCGAGAACAACGCCTCACGCTATTCAACACAGGAGATTGAAGGTAACGTGACCGGGGGGGCGAGAGGGGGAGATCCTCCTTGAGAGGGGGTAGGCCGCAGGAAGGAGGAGATCTTGAGAAGGGTGGCCGTGTATAGGGAGGGAGATGAGGGGGTTAGGGAGGGAGATGCGGAGCGGCTGGTTAGGAAGGAGAGGGGTTAATAAGGAGAGGGGAGAAGATCGTGAAGAAGGGATAGATGGGTTGGGGGTGGGGGGCCCTTAACAGATTCTCACACCGGGGCCCTGAAGTTTCTAGTTACGCCCCTGGTCTGAATACTTTCTCTAGTCCCTGGCCTTATCTTATTTCTAGCTTAGCCTTATCTCTATACTAGACTTGCACATTTGTTTTCTGACAAATGCGCTTTCGTGCCGAATGTTCCCGTTTCATCCATTCGTCCAAATAATGAGCAAAAGAAACAAAAAAACAAATGTGTGCAATATGAAAAACCTTTGTTCATTTGTTCCATCGCCGTGGCCACCATTTTTGCCTGTACTAAGAGGAGGGACATTGAGTGAGCTGATCTGTTTGTCCAATGGGCTCACTTCTGTCACATGCTGAGGGCTTGTCCAATGGCTGTGCTGCATCTTTCAAAGAAACTAAAGCAGATTAGTAGTAAAGAGAGCCTATATAAGAGCAGAGCAGCCAGGGGATCCGTTCATTTCTCTGTGACACTGCTGTGTTGCATCTGATCATTTTACAGAATTAAATTCTTCTGTGTGAGACCTAGCCAACCATTTCTCACAGTGTCTAAGACTCTCTAAAGTTTTGATTTAATTAAGATTATTCATTTAATTAATTTAATCTACTCAATTAATTTACTAAGATCATTTAACCAGTCCACTACTATCCTTAACTTTAACCATATAACTCTAAGCTAATTTTGACGCACTTTCTTATATTCATTGGTCTCAAATTCAAACTCAACCTCTTCTATGCGTTTATATCTTGACGTCTTTCATCAAATATGGAGTCAGACAAATTTCTTCTAATACGAAGAAAATTTTTCCCACGAAAACGAACATGAACTTTCCACTGGCACCCAAGTCTAGGCTATACCATGCTTGCTTAAACACCTTCACTGGATAAATATCTACCACTTTTGCTGAAATGCTATTCCATGCATTCACTACCCTCACAATGAAATAATATTGTCTAATATTACTTTTAAACTTTTCCCAATCTAGCTTAAGACTATGTCCTCTTTTTGTGGTGGTATTTCTTTTTTTAAATGTACTCTCCTCCTTGTTAATTATCTATATATCTATGCATTTCAATGTTTCTATCGTGTCCCCCCCCTGTCATGTCTTTCTTCCAGGCTATATATGTAAAGATTGTTTAACCTTTCCTGGTAAGTTTTATCCTGCAATCCATGAACCATTTTAGTAGCCCTTCTCTGAGCTCTCTCCAAAGTATCTATATCCTTCTATAGATACGGTCTCCAGTGCTGTACACAATACATCTATGTCAATATAAGTAATACTAACCAAAACGTATTAAAAATGGTGGTGCAAACTTTTCAAATAACAAATAATTAAAAGGCTTTAAAAATATTAAAACACTTTTTTATTTGTGATTTATATGGAAAACAGATTGAGTCATTTCTGGGTAGGCCTAGAAGTTCATGAGATAGCCCTAGAACTATTTTATGCAAGACACATCTAATTTTTACATGTTGCTGACCACAATCTATAGTTCCATCCTGCTGAATGGGGAACATATAAATTACTTTATTATGTTTGTCCATTTAGAGGAGAGCTGACAACAATCAGCCGGGGGCACATCCAGCCATTTAGCAGATAACACACTCAATTTGCACTCTTCTGTTCTGGGCAACCACAATTACCAAAAGGATCTGCATATAAAACACATAAACAGAGCTCAAATAGGAATCTAACATTTGTGTTAATGTTGCCTAAATTTTTGTTATTTTATACATTATGGTGCCTCATTTAGGAATTACAAACCAAACGCACAAAAATCTTCATCTAATGGCCTAATGTCTTGAAAACCGCTAAGGGGCAATTCCCCCTGCTCCTGTTGCCATTCTTTCCCCTTATGTTCACTATAACGTAGGGAAGCACTTTATAAATCTTGGTGAACAGTACATAAAATGTACATGTGTCTTTGAAAAAAAGTACTTATAGGGCAACTCTAGCTAAGTCACACCCCAGGCTTAGTCAAGTTATGTCTGAAGTGAGTTGGACCATCCACTGAACAGACATGCGCAGGACCACAGAGGGGCGAAGTCATGATTCACTTCCACCTCTAATTTCTGCTTTCATTGGGGATGATAAGGAATACATTTGGCTTAGATCTTTAAATACCCCTTCAGTAGTGCACATTAGAGAATCCCTTTGCAATTTTGCCGCGTTAGATCCAGGAAAAGTAATTTAATTGTAATTGTGTGACCTGCATTGATATATATGTACATTCTGAGCCTGCAATCAGAGCTTTAGCATTGTTGGAAAATCAGTTACAGACACTGATCGTATTTGAAAATTTTGTAGAATGAACCCGTTAAATGAGTTTTCTAATTTTGGCAAAAGTTAAAAGATATGAGGAGAACTTTTTTCTGTGTAAAGCTAATTTAGCATGAGCAAGCAGACAAGATGCAGTGCATTCCATTTCATTGTGTGCAATTAATTGATTTTTAATTTAACTTCTTGATATGTAAAGCGGATAATGGAATCAATTCCAATTTGAAAAGAAGCCATTATGATATTGCATCCTTGGTTATTCATTTCAGTTTTATAGTTACTTAACAAGATCAATGCATTCAAAATAAATTGTTATTGAAAGTTTCCTACATTAATAAACTAAATTTTAGTATACAATTTAAGTAAATGAATGAAGGTGAATATTTAAAACAGTGGATAAAAATGGATCCAGTACTTTGCAACAATGAGGAAGTGTAGAATATAGTTAAAGGGGAACTATCACGGTCACAGTTTTTGGAATAATAAATTCAATATGTAAAACTAAATATAGCTTTGTGTGTCCTCTATCTAAACAATTTCCCTAACAGGGCTAGATCGGTCTTGTAGGCTGTCTACCATGGGGTAGCTCAAGAGGGTATGTGTAAAAACACCTCTACAATGCTGGAGTACAAAAATTTGTTATGTAATAACTTAACATCTTCAGTAATGGACTGCAAGACTTCCATTGTTTCATAAATTAATTATGGGCAGCTCAACTGCTAAACAATGTACCATATTGTCCCAATTATAGGTCACACCCTTATAGGTGCCATTTTAAAGATTTTTTTTTTAATTCACAATTAGCAGAAGGGCAGAACAATAATTTTCTCATCTCTCACACTCTTACTGCCTCTTTCCTCCTACTTTCTGTGACAACCGAAGACAGAAGATCAAAAAGACAGAAGAACAAGAAAAGACTAGACAAGAAGTGGAGCTGCGTAAAAGGAAATGAGGACATGGAATCTGTCAGAGGAGAAGATATGGCGACATCGCAAGAAAGTGTGCATTAGGCATATTTCTTGTATGTGTCAAGGAGGCGGGAGAAATAACCGTATTTCCTGGAGACTCGGGACCTCTGAGACAGCACAACCGAGGTAAAACCCCAAGGATCGCCATCCTGAATACATAAACTCCCATTATAGGCCACACCGGGGGGGGGGGGGAGTGTGCCTACAATCGGGAAAATACAATGTATGTAAAATATTTAAGAAATGTAATATTGCAAGCTTATATGTATGTAATATAGTTTAGAAATGTAATATAGCAAGCTTATATGACCTAGGACTAATTTTGTATTGTCTGTTTATGAAAAACTAAAAGTCTACTGCTAGAGTGATAAGCACATTGGATAGACACGCATTGCTCTAATCTAATTCACTTCAACACTGGTTTTATAAAATGTGTTGCTAATAAATATTTATATGCTCAGATATGTGGTGTAGTATGTCTTGGTAGGGTGATTTTCACAGAGAGGAGAGATGAATGGTCAGGTTTTAACACATACATGTACTGTCTGCGACTAAGAGTGGTGTGTGTAGCTGAGATGTAAACGGAACTAAATGGACATCATTGTGTTTGCATTTGTATGAAGGTGTATGAGAGTGGTCAGTGTGCTTGTGTTTCATATTATGTAAGGGTAAAGATTGTTGGACATGCTGGTTGTTGTGTATTTATTATGGGAGACACAGATATGTACAGTAAAATAATGGAATTATGACATTTGGAGCTATTGTTTATTTCAAGGGCTTCTGTTAAGTCCCAGACCAGTCCTGGTTAGTTGTGGTCCTGGTTAGTTGTATGTGTGTGTATGTAAATATATATATATTATTATATATATTATATATATATATATATATATATATACAGACTTCTAGATCATAGACGTAAAAATCGCAGGATATAATTTGATGGCAGACGGGAACCATTATGTTCTAGTTTGCCCATTGTTGTAACAGTGGCTTATAATGCTTTCTGCTTAAGAGGAAGGTCCAGTACCTGCATATTGAGAAGATCATAACAGCTGTAACTAAAACATAATGGCAAATGTACTCTCTAAAACAGACAGTAAAAACAAAGAGAAATGCAGAGAGAGCAAGAAAGACTGAAAGTGTGAGAAAGGTAAAGCGACGCAGGATAAACTGAGAGCTGAAAAAAAACAGGAATAGACAGGAAAATAAAGCATAAGACACATACATGCAGCAAAGACGATAGCGCAGAGACGATAGCGCAGAGACGATAGCGCAGAGACGATAGAGCAGAGACGATAGAGCAGAGACGATAGAGCAGAGACGATAGAGAGACGATAGCGCAGAGACGATAGAGCAGAGACAGCTCAAATCAGTGACAGCAAGTTTGCAGTTTGACTCTAGACTTCCCTACTGGTGACACTAATTAAAACATTTTAAAGGTTGCTTTGCCACCTTAAAATACTTTGCATTCATTTACCAAAAAAGGTTATATATTTTACTATTACCAATATAAAACTTTTAAGGAGGTTCTCCTTTTTTTGTTATCAGTTATGGATATGTTGGTGCTACATGAATAAAACGATAAAGTATTGTTTCCTATGGTAATATAGTGTCTTGTGATTTGGTCAAAGGTTTGCTTTTGTATGTGTGCTAAACAGGATACATTTGTCATTTCACATTGACATCGTAGTTATAAAGATTATTTGATGTTGTTCGTATTAGACATGTACAAGTGGCATCCTCCAGGGCTGCACATAAAACAGATTTTCAGGACAGAACTCACTTAAGCAAACTTAATTGGTCACATAGAGAAATCTCTTGCCCGTCAGTGGTTCTCGAGGGCTATGTACTTATATTTTAGATTTCATCAACCAAAAGCATTGTTCTATGAGGTCAAGAACAAATTTCTGCATATTTCTGGTTTGATTTGTTTGTTTTTAGAAGTTGAAGATTTTTCTTCCCAGGACTGTGGATTAAAAGTTAAAATGACACTACATTGTTCGCTATAGGGATGTGGAACTATGCGCTTTGTTGTAAGAGGCTCATTAAACTCATTTGAAAGCTAGAAGCAGTGATTTGACGACTCGACAAACTGCCTAACATCAGGCACCTCTTAATAAAATGTGAAAATGTTAAACAGCAACTTAGTGTTTCCCCCTAACATAGTATAAACATTATCCATGGTGTTAACCAATTTAGTTGTTCAGTTCACTAAAAGAGGTTAAGCACAGGACCGAGTTTTACCTCTTTAGGGCACACTTTGCCAATAAATGAATAACTAAAAAAATAAACTTGATGAGACATTGGTGTTTATTCACTAAAAAGAGCGCTGGAAGGAGTGTTTGCAGGAGAGTAGTGGCTTCAAATTTCTCACCTAATTATTCATTATGAAGACCTAACGCTATCTTCAACCTAATTTATTGGGTGAGGAGACAATGAAAAAGATGTTGCTAACTTATATAAATACTATACAGGGCTAGTCGAGCTTTTATTCGATGCTCAATTGGGTTGGTTCTTAATAAAAAAAGTAAAGTCAAGGAGCTAAAGTACAACTCTCCTGCAAACTCTCTTGTGACCAGAGCCCTGGTTGAGAACAGGTCAGCCCAAAGGAACTATGACCATCTTAAAGTGCCACAAATTTAGAAAAGTTTGGGAGGACCTGAGAGTCCTCCCAACCTCCCAAAGTTAAGTAAAATGAAAGATACCTTATACATGCTATTGTAGTGTTAAGGTTTCATTAACAAACATCAAACATTTGTTCATCAAGTTCAAAATAGTCTGTCTTGTGTATCGTTAAAGATCAGAATCCCAAAATTGTATGTGAAACAATCACACTGTTGTATTAACAAGATTATGGAAAAATTCACAATTGGCATATTTACCAGTTGTTATATGCAAAAGCATTTTGGTTGTTTGAATAAATGGTGCACACACATCATTTTTTTAGATTCAATGATCAATCCAGCCATTATTTCACTGTAGCATGGTTTCCTACCAAGTGCAGTCCTAGAGCCGGAGACATATCTTTTGATCATCAGACTTTCTTACCTCACATACCTCAAATACCTCAAATAGAATGATATATGCTGAGAAATATTCCCCTTCTTTCTGGCTTAGGCTAAAGTATGTCATGAAATATTTCCAATATTTATTTCCCAGAGCTTAAATCATAGCATGAGGTGTGATTCAAGTTTGATTTAAGAGTCAAGTTCAGTTGATCAGGTCACTTCCACTGGTTTTGTGAAAAAAATATGTCTAACTACAATGAACTTGACTTACCTTCACTACAGTTAAAACTTAAGTTGAGACGAAATTTGATTTTGGCGGACACCCTTTCGTGGTTTGGGAGGCTTTTATCCAGGAGTAGCATCAATGCCTTCTGTTAAAGTGATGGTGTACTGGTAACCTGCTGTTTTTGGACTTGAGCTGGTTTTCAGTGCATCTGTAATACATTTCCCATTAATACTTTTTACTATACAGTGCTGTGCTATTTTTCTTCTTTGCTTCCCTCCTATATATCGATTTTTAATCCCTGGGGAGACCAGGGAGTAGAAGACATTCTCTGTATTGTTAAATTTAAAAATTAAGTTGACCTCACTGCCAACTAGTAGTGAGTTGCAATAAATAAAAAAACAATTAGATGAAATTGAGATGAAAACTTCAAACAGAACAAAATTAACCTAGCTCCACAAGATGACCCTACAAAACTCAAAAAGACTATTACTTGACAGCCGACTCAACTGACTAAATAGACAGATTCAATGATAGCATGGACTGCAGTGAGTGAAACTCGACAGTAGTTGAGTACAATTTAATTGATATCAAGTTGAATGTGGCAGCAACAGGAGGGCAACTCAGCCAGTTTGACAAGAGTAGAAATAGTAATTCAACTCACCCCTGCAACTAAGTTAACAAAACCTTTGTAAATTGATCTGACAGTATATTCTGACCAATTCACAGCACCTTGAGATTGTAAAATCATTTGAGCAGGGCTCAACTCTTGTTTCTGTAAGTCAAAGTGTTATGTTATATGCTACTTGTTATGTTCCTATTGTAAAGCACTACATAATATGATGGTGCTATATAAAAGAACAACTAATAATAATAACAATAATAATAATATTTGAGATTGACAGCAGTTGCTAGCTGCAATCTCTTTTGTGGATTTTTTTACAAAAACATTTGTATAGATTGTGGTCCATAAATGGTTTCGGTGTTCTGAAACAGTGGATGTGCTAATCTTGAGCAATATGAAGAGACAAATCTCTCAGTATTTGAGTCACAGTTTTGAAGGAGGCATGAAGGAAATGGCCTCCAGCCTTTCTGCTATCCTCCGAGATCAGAGGGCAGTCTAGAAGGATCCCTATTGAATCTTCTGAGCCTGGGGATTCAGATTTGTGTCTTATCTTCACCTTGTTACCCTTAAGAAATTTGAGCTACAGGATGTCTAGTGAATCTGCTGACTGCCTCTAAGTATAATAAGTCATATTTGTCATGTGTCATATGTTTTAAAAAAGTACAATGATTACTAGCAGCAATTACAATGAGAATGAAACTTAACAAAATATATCCTATCCTAAATGCTACCTTATGGATTTTCTATGGTTTGCATTTACTGAACCTTTAACTATGACTTTAATTTACAAAAAAGCCATTTTGTAATGCGTCATTTAACACTAGCTATATTCCACTACGCCATAAAATAACATACCTTAATTATCAAACTGTAAATTAAAGTAAATAAAGGTGAAAGGGCTGGATGTAAAACTAACATTGTTTAGTTATTGCATAAATGACAGGTTAATGTTTTGTTGAGATTAACAGCCATAACAGATGGTAATATTCCAAACTACAGTTCCATAGCAGTTAAATCACAAAATCCAATCTGTTAGTTTGGACTACATGAGCTGCTTTTTCCTATTTTCTTGGCGGATTTGAGATTTGCAAGCAGTCTGTCCAATTCACGTTCACCGTGTCACACTTCCATCTCATTTCCACACAAAACATTTATTTTCTTGTTTGATTTTGCTGCATGATAACTAGCTTTGTCCTTCCCTTACAGATCTTGTGCAGAGTCTTCACTCTGTGGCCCCGCTCCACTGGGAATATATGCACATAGTGTTACATTACTAATTCTTTCTAATAGTAACGCAAAGGCAAAATGTTAATCAATTATAGGAGCAGAACTAATTAGAATCCATGCATTATACATCTCTCAGACATTAACATAGACACTCTTGTATTATAAATTCACATCACAGCAAAGTGAACAAAGGAATACTTAAACCAGTTGTTTGCCAGTGCCCTGAAAATATATGAGAACATCGTTGTGGGTAGGGAATTTGAAATGTGGAGAAAATGGGTTTCCTTTAATGTTAATAATCATTAATTTATTAACGTAAAGGGACCAAAAAATAAACATGTGGGGGAGACCCTGATCCCACTTTCCTCTTCATTAAATCACGTTCACTTTCCTTTTTATTCAGTTATTTTAATTTGGACAGATTGCTTTATTTCAGGATAGATTTGACTATTTGCAATAAGGATGATATGACCCTTTGTGGATGTAAAGCAAATAAGACTTCAAGCCAGGTACCACAGGGATTTGAGCCAGCTACACTGAATATGGGAGGCATTTCACAGATCCTTCATGCTACCAGGTGGTTTTGAGGTTGCTGGACTCCCCATGGACATGATATGCTTCAGGATTCACTTCATGCCCGTTCCCATTAAACATCTGTACCTGTAGTTGGCATCTAAGTAGACGTGTAAGGCACTCCTGAACCTGCCTGCCCCAGCCCGGGTCCTAAACATGAGCCTGTCCCTGTACAGAGACTCCCACCTGTCCTGGTACCCGCAATTGTGACAATAAGCTGTGGGATGCAAATTGGGACATGGGCGCTACAACTGAGCTAAGCCAGCATAGGAAAAGTCCTAGCACATGTACCAAGACATGTATAGAAAGGTTGGATGCTTTCTAGTGGGCTGACTTCCTGTGTGCACTCTACTTGACTGAGCAAGGTGTAGCTACATGATTACTTTGTGCTCTAAATAAAGTGCCTACAAAGTGATACAGAAATCAAAACTGTTTTTTTCAACACACTTATTTTCATGATAAAGACAATTTTGTGCACTTTGTAAACTGGGAAAAACCCATAGATAAAACCCATAGATAAAATATAGGAAGAAGAAGTGAAAGACACACAAATTACTTTTATAAAAATATTATTCTCCAACCATGATCTGAGCTACTGTAAGTAATTTCCGAATTTGGATACAAACCAATACCTAATTTATTTAAACTATATTGTATGTAAAATTGTCAAACTGGAAGACACAGACAAAGTATTTTAGGAACACATTGGAACAGCCATGAATAACAAAATTGTAGTATAAATAGTAATGCCTCAAGCATACACAATAAGCATTGCAAATTATCTAGGCATGTTTCTAACACATTTGATAACTACCAAAATAATCAAGGGCTTAATTAAAGATTGTTGTGCTGTTATAGAAAAAAGGAGTTCTGGAATAATAATGATGCGATACACAATGTTGCAGTGACTGATTAGAGTTTCTGAGATGTTTTCCATTATCGTCTATCATCAAGGTCCTCCAGTGTATGTACAGCATATAGGACATATACTCTATTTCAGCACATGTAGACACTGAATGTGTATTATACACAGAAACAAAATTAAGTTTTCTTTCAACTTTGATTCTAAATTAAGCATATGTTTTGTGGTATTTGTGAGGTAGAGTATATATAAAAAAATCCAAATTCAATGTGTATCACCTAGTTTGCCTCTTGTCACCTTTTCTGCTGTAACAGAAAATAAACATTAAAAAACTAACGTTCAGTGCTATAGATTTAGTTGAGTTTCTTGAAGTTTATTTGTTTTGCAAAAGTATCACCATTTCATAACAGAATTAAACCCAAACAGTTTATGTTAACAGTATAGTCTCTTGGCATGGAAAAAAGAAGACCAATGTGCCCCGACCTTTAGGGCAGTTTTGAAGGTTACCTAGCCCTAAAAATTCTAAAATTCCACATACCTGAAGACACATACAACCATCCCCGAAATCCCATGATGTATCGCAAAAGATCTGGCTAATAGAGTAAGTTCCCTTCTCCTTCCCATGGTCTAAACTAGAGCCAGGTGGGTTTGTGTCTTGGGCCAATACAACCAATGGAGACAACACTCCACACAATATATGTGTTAAATGGAAAGCCTCTAGAAACAGAACCCCCTGGCGCTTCTTTTGTGTCAACTTGATGGCATAAGAAGGCACTTGAGATAGGCGCCTACTGGTGAGTCTTCTCTCATACTCTTTCTATAAATAAACTACCCCCAAAGTATGATTCAAGCCATTATGGCCTTGATATAGAAGCCGCCTCAGCCTGTGTGTCCATGATGGGTTGTCCTCCTCTACAGCCATGGTCAAAATTACTAAAATGGTCCTGTCAGGCTTGCCCACATTTCCGCGCGCCATTGATATACACCCTGGCAGTTAGAACATTTAGCTGCAAAAAATAAGTGGCAGATCCTAAAATCAGAAGTATTCTGGTCTCAGAACTGGACAAGGATAACTGGATAATTACCCCCTGGACCTCTATACTTGCCCGCCGGCATTCACCCTTCCCGGACCATCTACAATAGCTGCATCAACACTGCATGCTCATGTGCTATATATATATATATATATATATATATATATAGTCTCCAGTCCTCCTCCTTTACAAAATGGAGTAGCTGGAGCATGGAGGACTTATATTCAGTAACAACAACAAATGTCGCCACATGTTTGGAATAAAACTGCACTAATTTATCCCATTGCTGAGGGTCTTTTGAATTTGTCTAACCGTTTGTGGTGATTTGGTGGAATCCTTTTCACTTAGTCATGAGCTTTCATTGTTGGTGCGGTCTGCCCTCTTTGTTATATTTCAGTGTTCAGCATCAATCGCTAGACCGCAAGGGAGCAGCGAGACATAGGCCTCACGCTTCCAGCACCGCAGTCTTCCTTTGCTGCAGTCAGACAGTATGCCGCAGAGGAGGCGCCCCCACATAGATCAGTGCCCTAGGCCCTGGTTCCTATCTGAGTAGAACAGAAGAATTGTGGCATCTTTCCTTATACAGTGGCCAAACCAGTATGGCTAGGGGATGCACCCACTCCTACCCAATCTTCCCCCTACCAATGAATACACACTGGAGGCGTGGGACAGGGCATCCAGATGGTTTCCTTAGCATAACCAAATCACAACAGCTGCTCCTCTCTCCACCTTGGAAATACTAGTGCCAAGGCTACAGCTCCACCAGTGGGGCCAGGCCAATCTTCACATAGTTGGTGATCTTTATGGAGGAGGAACACCATCTTTTTTTGAACAGATATGTTCCAATTTCAAATTCCCAAGAACCAAGTTCTATAAATATTTGCAAATACGACATTCACTGCAAATCAGTTCACCATCTGGAACAGCCATATCACACCAGTGGTTCAACTGTGCCAAAAGGCACCGCAAGTGTGTGGCCTGATCTCTGACTGCTTTTCTAGTCTGCTCTCCCACCTCATAAGGGATCAGCTCACTCACATGTTAGCCAGAGAATAAGACCTACATTACGAATTTCCAATTGATTCATGGCAGGAAGCAGAGAGGTTCACGAGTGAGATATCATATTGAGTCAATCACTAAGAACTACCAATAACTAAATTGAAAATAATTTCCCAATAGATTATCCCACATGATTAAGGTTTTCCCACCACAGTGCTGGAGAAGTTATGGCCAAGAGGAAACAATGCTTCATGTTTGTTGGAAACTGCCCTAAAAAAGGCCACTGAGACCCTTCCTATTTTAACTAAAAAACTAGTTATACGCTTTTTTCTAGCAATCAAATTAGATATAACTCACAAAAGGCAAGTATCTGATTATCCCAACTTGTCTGAAGTTCTCAAGAGACATAGGGTCATTGAAAAAAAATGCCTCATTGGTTTTCCCGTACTTTCTCTTTTTCTCATTTTAGAATTACCATATGTGAGTACACTTACTGCATTGTACATGAAAAACTACTATGTTTAATTCATGTTTTTTTTCTTGCACAATAATACTTGCCGTTCCTAACAGTACATGCTTTGATCCAAAACCAACAAAATGTAATTTGGAAAAAAGACCCATAAAATCTGGTAAATTTGATAACCTTTTAAAATAGCTAAAGCTACTAAAACACAAGAGATTTCTGTCCAAACTGCTGCTCAACCAATGACTTTCATTTGGTAATGCCAGATCATTATGTCATAGTAACTGCAGATGATGTCATAATGAAAGCAGCTGATACTTGCCTTATATAATTCCACCCTCCACACATTTTTCCAAGATATCACACAGAACTTTGGGAAATACAGAAACAAAATATGCCTGGAGATAGAGATATCTGAAGCTACCGGCCAACAGGCTGTGTGTGCCAGGACTCCAGTAGGGATATCCGAACAGATATCAAAGTGACAACGATAATTGGAACTAATTCACATGCTGCATCTATAGTTAAAATTCCCAATTACAAAACCATTTTTTAAGTGAATATTAAAATATTAAATACTGTGGAATGAGGAATTGTAGTTTAGTAGTAAAAGAATTTATTCTGGTGGGAAAATGTACTGTATAAATTTATGTGAACATAACCATATTTATTATTTCAACTGATATACAGAGAAGAGAAGATTCCCGACCTCCCTCCCTGAGTCTAGGAGTTCAGCGGAGGAATGCTGCATTGGATGTTGGGATCTAGCGGCATGATCCAGAGGTTTTTAGACCTTGATCTAGATTGTTGCCATTAGGGCGTGGTATTGGCATATATTCCTGTTGTAGGTTAGATGATAGATGTTAGAGTGATGCCCGTACGGTTTTCTACATTCAAGGTGTTTATTGCTCCGACCCATCGTGTCCTGAGTTTTACAACGACCAGTGGTGTAACGATTGGATGAGGAGGACTCCAGATGGCAGGTGAGCCAGGCAAACAGGAACCAGAAGTAGCCAGGAGAGCTGGAAACCGAGAACCAGGTCTGGTAACCGGTAATGCAGGAAGCCGAATCAAATCCAGACGAGTCGTCAAACAAGCCGAGTCAATACCAATAATCAGAGAACAGGAGCCAAATCAGAAAACAGGAGCAAAGTCAGCAAGCCAGGTCAAACGAAGAAATAGTCACAGCAACTGGCACAGGAAAACCACAGAATACACCAACCAAGGGTGACCCAGAAGAGGAAGTCCAGGTTTAAATAGGGATAGGTGGAGGTGTTTCCTGCATTAAGGAGGTCACCCGAGGTTATAACAACACGTTACGTATGTAACGTGTAATATAACTTTTTGACCACACGGTGGCGCTGTGCTACCTGTTTGCGACCACGCGGTGAAGACGCCGACCGGGTAGCGGTGGTACTTGCTGCCAGGAAGCCGGCCGAGGAGGAAGCGTCGCGGGACCGGCCACGGCGCGGGACCGGAGAGGCAGGTAAGTCCTTACAAGTGGTATCTGGCGGGGCTGGTAGTCATCAATAGGACGATTAAGTTATGATCAGTTCAGTTTTAAATTCGGAATTTAGGATGTGTAAATGTTGCGGCATTTCGTAAATAAATGCCGTGGCCAATTCTAAATCCAATTTGCCTCCATGTCTTTTTTCTGTGTTCTGAACGCTTAATACACAGTTCCATAATGATAATGTGAAGTGCATGGGTCATGTAACTATATACCGTATTTGCTCAATTATAAGACAAGGTTTTTTCAGAGCAAATGCTCTGAAAATACCCCTCGTCTTATAATCGGGGTCGTCCTATAATCAGACCTCAAATAGAGGTCTGACTATGAGACTAAGATCCAGATCCCCCGCAGAGCTGCAGGGGACCTGGATCCTTCTGTCTTATGCCCCCTCCAACTTACCGGTGCTTCTAACTACCTGGTGTGTACCCGGGGCAGCGTGTAGATGTCTACGCGATTCGCCAGTGCAGGGAATTATCTCTGACAGCCGAAGGGTTTATGCGCAATGGACGCAGACAACCCCCGCTGCTAACCGCACCTCCTTCTGGCTGCAGCGGAAGTTGCCTACGCGAATCATGTAGACATCTACCCGCTGCCCGGACAACACACCACGGAGTAAGAAGCACGGTAAGTTGGGGGGGGCGGGGGTGTTACATGGGGGGCATAAGGCTTTTCTGTAGGCAGAGTGCTCTATGAAATGCCTTTTACCCCCCTTAATGCCACTCTTCCTCCAGAAGGAGAGGCGATTTATGCTTCAGTGGCCCCACTTTGTGAGTGCGTGGTCTCCCACTTCATGGCTGAGCTGTTGTTACTCCTAGATACTTCCATTTCACAATAATAGCACTTGCAGTGGACTGGGGTAGACCTAGTTGGAAACATTACAGGGCTTGCAGTGCTGGCGGCAGTGGTGATTGTTGTGGTGGTAGCAGTTTTATTATGTGCATTACCTTTAACTTTGGTGCACACAAAGGCTGCAGGACATGGCCTCTCGGTGAGGCTTTACTGTTAGGGTAAATGTATTACTGAAACAACCCAGGAACAATATTTGAAGAGATGGCTTCTTTGGCTGCCACAAAGAACATGTAGGCTCTGGTGGACACAGGAGTGCATTTCAAGGATCACCTGAAAACACTGTGCATGCACAGTCCCCTGCCCTGGCCAATCTGTGTAATAAAAAGCCCTAAAAGTAATAATTTATGAAAAACACGGCCGGATTAGCGTAGGGGCTGATGGAGCTGCAGCTCCAGGCCCCTACCTTAAAAGAGACCCAGTCAGGACCGGACTGACTGGGCCTATGCGGCCTCTAGGGCCATCCTTACCACAGGGCAAAAGGAACACCTGCCACTTAAGCCCGCAGCAACTGTTGGTCGCAGCTTCTGCGACCAGACCCGCCACTCTAGGGGGCCCGGGCAACCCCCGCGATCAATCCCGCAGGGGCCCGCTACTTACTTGGTAGACACGCTCGATCAATGTCTCTTCTACAGCTAGGGGGAAGCAGGAATCCAGCGGAGTCACGTTACATGAAGGAGTGAATGGATGTTTGTGAATGAGTATATGTAAATGAGTATCTGAATGAGGAAATTAATGAGTATCAATGAGTGAATGAGTATCTGGGAATTAGTGAATGAATATTTGTGAACGAGTGAATGAATATGTGTGTGTGATAGCATGGATGTGTAAATGGGGGGCATGCAACAGGCAGGCTGTTTTGGTGGCAAAGATGCCACAGGCAGGCTATTTTGAGGGCAAGGATGCCACAGGCAGGCTGTTTTGGGGACAAAGATGTCAAGTCCTAGTCTTCCAATCTGGGTCCTAGGCAGCTCTGGGTGCCACATCTGATTTCATACTAAACGGGGAGGGTGGCTGGTATAAATACACAATGTGACAATGTGGGGCTGGCTAGGGGCAATACGCAAGGGTGTGGGACATTAATTCACAAGCGGGTGCTGGCTAGGGCATCACATAAATCAATACTAAAGTGGGGCTGTCTGGTGGGATAAATATACAATGTGGGGCTGGCTGGGGGCATAAATACACAATGAGGGTGTTACCTCCTCCGTCGTCCCGCGGGCAGGGGAGCGAACGGCTAACTCATGAATATTCATGTCACTTCTTAAAGCGACATTTATCTTTTTCCCTCCTTCCCCTAATTAGGTGGGTAGGAGGATCCAGTTTGTCAGAGGGATATTAAAACCCTTTGTAGGCACCACACCTTTGCTTGTGATAGTGCCTTATAGTCTTCACTACCGTTCCCTTTGCTACGTTCCTGTGTCCGCTATACATCTCCGTGCACTTTGCTGGGCTCTCCATCTCCGTTAGGAGGCGTCTTTTCCAATTTCTGCAGTGTGGATCCGCTGCCAGTACCGCAGTTGTGACAGGGGGGCTCTCTGGAGTGCACAAATAGAGGTGGGGCTGGCGGCATCAATACCCGAGAGGGACAGCTGCGGCCATCCCATAAATTAATACCAAAGAGGGGGGCAGCCTGGGGGCATAAATGCACATAGGGTTTGCTGGGGGTAATACACAAGGGGCAAAAACACAAACGACATAAGCAGCGCACAAACCGTCCGGATGCAGGTGTCGGTGTGGCAGAGCCTGTCCTGGTGTGTGTTTGGGTGTCAGTGTGGCACAGCCTGTCCTGATATGTGTGTTTGAGGGTCGTGTTTTGCAGAGCTGTGTCTGTTGTGGTTGTTGGTTGGCAGGGTCTGTTTCCTCGATGTGTGTTGGTGTGGCGAGGGTTGTCCTGTTGCTGTGTTAGGTGTTGGGTGTCAGTGTGCAGAGCCTGTCTGTGTGTGTTTTGGTACCTTGTGGCACAGCCTGTCCTGGTGTGTGTGTTTTTGGGTATCAGTGTGGCACAGCCTGTCCTGATGTGTGTGTTTGGGTGTCAGTGTGGCACAGTCTGTCCTGATGTGTGTGTTTAGGTGTCGGTGTGGCAGAGCCTGTCCTGGTGTGTGTGTTTGGGTGAAAAAAAGACCGCTGGGGGGCGCTCGTGTACACCGACAGGAAACAAAACAAAAAACACACCAATAGTGTAGTAGTCAAGCAGAACAATTAAGCTGTACGTCTACCGTATGCACTCACAATGTGTATGTAGTGATCAGGCCTCGTATATAACGTGGCAGCACAAGGTATATATGCAAAGAAAGCAGAAAATACACAGGAACACAATGGTGTAGTATTAAACGATCCTGGAATACGCCAGAATAGGTTTACACTTACACTTTGTGTGAGTATATAATGCCCATGTAGCTCGGGTCTTTTTCCTCTTGTTTGCCTCCGGATTTCAGGGGTATTCCTCAGCTTATAGCTGATGTGGATATCCAATTAAAAAAACCATGCAGATTCCAAAGAGTAATATCGAAGTAAAATCTATTTATTCAGGGCTATGTGCCCAAATACACTAAAAAACAATAAAAAGTCTTGTAAAAGTATAAAAAGAGCTCTAAAAATAGTCCTCAACGCGTTTCGCCAAGTCTGTGGCTTCATCAGGAGTGTCTTCGGTGCCGGTACGCGGTCCTTTTAAGACGAGCGCCATCTTTGTTTTTCGACGTCCTTACGTCTTGACGTCCGTGCGTCTGACTTCAATGCGTCTGGAGTTCTTCGTCATGCGTGTTGATGGTCCGTGGTACATCCAGCAGGGCTCCAAGGTAAGTACAAGAATAAAAATAATTGTTAATTGCGGGTTTCTCATAAATATATGTAACGAGAGACCGGGTCTCTCGTGCCTAAAACTAATTAGAGTAGCCAGGTTCGAGGAGATGGACGGAAAACTCAGCCCCCATTCAGAGGCATCACCCACCACCGGTCTAATGCACGGGATACAGAAACGGTAACCTGCCGATAGCGGGATATGGAGCAGATGTGAAGATACTACAGATAAGTGTTCATAATAGAGGAAAAAGGCAGATCAACTGCATTGTGTTAAAAATCGCCATATAGATCAAAACATGAAGAGCCAAGTGTGAAAAATAATAATGCATAGTTCTTATTTTACAGGAAAAATAAAGGTAAAACACCAGCCCAGAAAGGGGTGAATGGACACAGAGGCGAGTGGTTCAAACCAGAAGGCAAAAAGACCCATGGAGTATGTTCTATATATATTTATATAAAGATATAAATGTAAATGTGGTATAAGGAGGGAGTTTATAAATCCTATTATAGGTATATTTATTGTGTATAACTCACCAGGACACAATATTTAACTATACAATAAAAGTATGTAATAATAAAAATATGTAATAATAAAAACGAGATGAAAAAGTAAAATGAAAAATAAAAAATGTATGTTTATCTATTTTTATGGTGTCCTTTCTTTATTCATATATTTTACATATAGGTTAGAATATCCAACTCCATATTTAGACCGCCTTTTTTATAGGTTTTAAGTTTAAAAATCCATTTGGTTTCGCGTTTGGATAGATTATCTACTGTGCTGCCGCCTCTCCAATTTGGCGGAACCCAATCTATACCTATGGTTTTTAAAGTCTCCACGGAAAATTTAGGACATGTATTACAGTGTCTAGGGACACTGTGTTTCACATTCAAATTTCTTATGTTCCCTAGGTGTTCCAATATCCTCTCTTTCATAGGTCTTATGGTCCTACCTACGTATTGCAGGCCACATCCACATTCCAATAAATATACTACGTTTTTCGTTGAACAGTTTATGAAGTGTTTTATTGTGTACATTAAACCTGTTCTTTGGCCAGTGAATTGATTGGTTTTCTTCGGTAGGAATGTGCACATCTTGCAGTGACTGCATTTATGGAATCCTTTAGGTCTATTCCCTATAAACATTAAGGGATTCTGCCCTACTACTTGTTTAGATAAAATACTTGGCGCCAACATAGTTTTTAATGATCCTGTTTTTTTAAAAATTACTTGTGGTTCATTTGGTAATACCGTCCCCAAAACCTCATAATCTTTCAAAATATGCCAGTGTTTACCGATAATATTTTTCATTTTATTTGCTTGGGTGTTATATTGCGTAAAGAAAGAAAAGTTAAAGTCCCTCTCTTTGGATGTTTGCAATGTTTTGCTTTTATTTCCTAACAATAATTGTCTATCAATTGTTTCCACTTGGCGGAGACTTTCATCTAGCCTTTCCTCTGGATAGTTCTTTTCAATAAACTTTTGTTTTATCCCCTTAGCCTTGATCTCAAAGTCTTCATTTTTGTACAGTTCCTTTTTATCCTCAGCAACTGACCCTTGGGTATATTATTCAGCCATTGGGGATGATGGCAACTCGTGTAGTTTATATACCCATTCCTATCTGTGGGTTTGCTGTAATTCCTTGAACATATCTGTTCATCCTCTGTAAAAAGTTCTACATCCAAGAACTCAATCTGTTGAGTTTGTATGTTTGACGTAAATTTCAAATTGAATTCGTTATTATTGGTATAGTTTATAAATTCATGCAAAGTGTTTTCAGATCCTTTTCAAATTATGAGGATGTCATCGATATATCTCTTCCAGAGCACCAGGTTTGCACCATACGGGTTGTTGTTTCATATAAATTGATCTTCCCATTCAGGTACAAAAAGGTTGGCGTAGCTAGGTGCAAACCTGGTGCCCATCGCTGTACCGCATAGTTGGAGAAAAAACTCTTCCTCGAACCAAAAATAATTATGTTTGAGTATGTAATTAATACATTTTAAAATAAAAGATTTTTGTAATGGATCCATATTAACATCTCTGGAAAGGGTCTTGTTAATAGCCTCCAAACCCTGCTCATGATCTATAATTGTATATAGAGAGGAGACATCCATAGTGGCCCACAGCCATCCTGGGGACCATTGTATATCCTTAAGTGTGTTGAGTAAGTGTGTAGTGTCCTTAAGATATGCTGGAATGTTAGGAACATATTGTTGGAGGAAATGGTCAACATATTCTGATGTATTACATGTGAGGGAATCTATACCACTAAGGATTGGTCTGCCAGGTGGTTCTTTAAGGTTTTTATGAATTTTAGGGAGGAAGTAAAAGACCGGAAGTTTCGGGTATTCCTTTTTTAAGTAGGTAAATTCCTTTTTGTTTAGGACCCCTTGTTCTAAACCATCTTCCAGTATGTCATACAAGGCTGTACTGAATTCTTTTGTGGGATCTTTGTTTAATTTCCTATATGTGGTGGTGTATCCAAGAATTCTTTTGGACTCTTTTATATGATAAAGACGGCCCATTATTACTGTTGCTCCTCCTTTATCTGCCTGCTTCACTACTATGTTGTGTTTCTCTTTTAATGTACGTAGTGCAGCTTGTTCGTTCTTACTTAAATTATGTGTTTTAGTTTTGTTACCTAATTTTTCCAAATCCCTTAGTATAAGGTCCGTGAACACTTCGATGTGTTCGCTTTTTTCGTTTTGCGGGAAGAACTTAGACTTTGGTTTAAGGTCTGTATGTGAAAAACGTTTCGTAGTTATATCCTCATTGGTGTCTATTCTCCCTGGTCTACAAAAAAAAATTTTGACCGTCAATTTCCTTAAAAATGTTTGTGTATATAGAAAAAGTTGGAATTGATTCAGGACTTTCGCGGGAGCAAATTTTAGCCCCTTTCTAAGCAGGCTAATTTCGTTTTGTGTTAATGTGGTAGATGATATATTGATAATCCCTTCTTTTTCTGGGTCTAGTACCTGCTTATCTGCTGTCCTCTTTCCTCTCCCCCTCTGGCCTCTTGCTCTCTTGTGTATTTCCTCTTTTTCCAGGGGTGTGTTTGGGTGGCAGGGTCTGTCCTGGTATGTGTGTGTTTGGGTGTTGGTGTGGCAGGGCCTGTCCTGGCGTGTGTGTTTCGGTGTCGGTGTGGCAGGGCCTGTCCTAGGGTGTGTGTTTGGTTGCCTGTGTGGCAGAGCCTGTCCTGGTGTGTGTGTGTGTGTGTTTGGGTGTTGGTGTAGCAGAGTCTGTCCTTGTGTGTGTCTTGGTGGCAGAGCCTGTCCTGGTGTGTATTTAGTCATCTGTTTTCCTGTTTTCTGGAACTTTACTTTATGTAGGAATAAATTGAACTGTATAATTTGTAGTCACTTCAGAGGACAAAACATTCTAGGCCCAGAAATCCGTGAGAGCAACCTGCGTAACTTTTAAAAAGGATTAGTCACACAGTATAAGATTCTATCTTATACTATCTGACAAGCACTGTTGTTCTCTTTATCCAGTACACATGGATGTTAAGGAGTTAAGATTCTGTCCATTCTGTCTATTTTATTTATTTTTAAAAAAAGGCCAACCAAAATCCTCAGCACCAGGCCCATGATGCTCTTAATTCGGCCCTGCCTACAGTCCCTTTCCATTTCCTTGCTGAACAAAAAAAGTTTAATATTATTGTATGCTAAGCTGAACATCTACATTGTGGGTGTGTTAGAGCATTTATCCTGACCCCAACTGGTAAATTGGACTCCATTTGAAAATGTCTGATAGAAACATCTCCTTGTAACTGGTAACACTTACCAATGGGAGATGTGTTGGTGACCCTAATAGTTCTGAGTCCCCAGTGAGAAATGTTCTGCTGACAGAATTATAATTTGTTTTTACATAATTAATGTTTTTTGGCTTTTATGTAAAGGGTTAAACAATAAAAATATATAAACAATATATAGCTAACAATGTAGTTTACGATCACATTATTTTTTTAGATTTATTATATTCATTTCTTCTTAAACTTTCTAATCTTGGATAACTGTTAAAACTATATGCTGTTTTTTTATCTCTATATTTAACCACTTCAGGACCGGGATTTTTAAGCTAGGGTGTCGCTAAAGGACCGAGCCGTTTTTGTGTTTTTGCCATGTCTGCCTTCAACTGTAATTTCTCTCTTATCAATTGGTGCACCCACACAAATCATATATTGTTTTTTTCAGCACAAGTAGGGCTTTCATTTGATACCATATTAAGCTGGGTAGTACATTGTTTTATTTGAAAAAAACTGGGAAAAGTGGGGAAAAAATGAAAAAAAAACGCATTTTTTACAGTTTTGTATACATACAAATTGTACACACATTGAACCAATGGGAAAAAATTATCCCAAATATATTCATTAACTTGTCCTGATTTGGAAACCACCCAACATGGCCAGGATTTTTATCTATTTTGACCAGAATAGGGCAAATATTGCAAGGCATGCATCACGTTTTTGAAATGTAATTTTTTTCAAATTTGGCATGGTAGTCTAATAACAGCAATAGTCGTCACAGATACTGATTATCCCCCCAAAATTATATGTTTATGAACAGTAGATAAGTCAAGGTGTACAACTAGGGTAATTTTGACACTTTTCAAACAGGGATTTTATCGCCAATTGCTGCCAAATTTTGAGGTATTTTTATATTTTTTTGTTTTTTTTGCATATGTTGCAATGTTGCTTTAGATTTTATATTATATTTTGTATAGAATATGTGCAACTGCAGAAAAAAAACACCAAATTGTGTTCACCAACATCCCCCGGTTCCAACAAGGCCTCACATGCATGGTTCATGCATTTTTTGAGGAAGCTATGAGGGCAAAACTAGAACATGCGCATTTTAGTTTTCACATTTGGAATTTTCAGAAATTGGTTTACTGGGCCCATATCCCATTTGGGACATTTTGGAAGCCCCCCACTGTAAATTACCCCATAAAAGTATATATTTATGAACAGTAGACGAGTCAAGGTGTTCAACTAGGGTAGTTTTGACAGTTTTCAGCTAGCCATTTCTTCACTGATGTCTGCCAAAGTTCACAGAAAATTTATTTTATTGCGTTTTTAACGCATACATTTCAATGTTAAAATTTATTTCTTGCACAGCATATGTGCAACAGTGGAAGAAAGCACCACATTTTGTTCACCAACATCCCATGAGTCCAACAAGGCCTCACATGCATGGTTCATGCATTTTTTGAGGAAGCTATGAGGGCAAAACTAGAACATGCGCATTTTCGTTTTCACATTTGGAATCTTCAGAAATTGGTTTACTGGGCCCATATCCCATTTGGGACATTTTGGAAGCCCCCCACTGTAAATTACTCCATAAAAGTATATATTTATGAACAGTAAACAAGTCAAGGTGTTCAACTAGGGTAGTTTTGACAGTTTTCAGCTAGCCATTTCTTCACTGATGTCTGCCAAACTTCACAGGGGAATTATTTTATTGCGTTTTTAACGCATACATTTCAATGTTGCACTGAATTTCTTGCACACCATAAGTGCAACAGTGGAAGAAAACACCACATTTTGTTCACCAACATCCCCCGGTTCCAACAAGGCCTCACATGCATGGTTCATGCATTTTTTGAGGAAGCCATGAGGCCATAACTGGAACATGCGCAAGTTTTCAGGAATTGGTTTACTGGGCCCATATCCCATTTGGGACATTTTGGAAGCCCCCCCCTGTAAAGTACCCCA
>VKOC01026399.1:0-14856 GCA_009364415.1 Spea multiplicata
TATATACACATACATTTTGTAGTGATGTGCTCTGGTTAAGTTATTCAATGAAACCAGGAGACATTTAACAGACGAACAAGGAATAAATTGTTATCAACATATTTTATATTTTTCCTTTGAGTTTTATAGCTGGAATCAGCACAATGCAGGGAACACACATTAGAACTCTGCTCACGCAGACGCTCTTAACAGATAGGATAAATATTAGAAATGCACTATAAAATATCTTATCATAGTAAAACAGTGGGGCACAGAGGACAAGGGAAATCACATAGGCAGACACCTATTAACTCCCCAAATGTGTTTGGGGGAACAAAAAGGCAAAAAATCTTAAAGAGAAATATAACTAGGAGCTGCTTAAAGTATCCACTCATATGGGGTAGGTACTCATGTATTCTGCCTGCACTAAAGGGTACAAGATACCAAAGGAGGTAGCAAATTAACAAACATGTAAACTAATTATTGGCACAAATAAACAGCTAAAATTGGGGCTGGTTCGCTGCCAGGATCTGCTGGGGAAAACCGTGAATGGTTCTCACCTAAACAAAACGAGATGTGGTGTGCCAGTATTTCATGTTATGCATATCAGGTATCATCTACATAATGAGCACACGTGGAACCAAGGCCATGAGACACATACGGTATATATGAATGATAAAGTCTATAATAACAAGAAGAGATCACTCAAATTCTAGAAGAAACGGGGCATAATTAAACTTATCATCTTGACCCTTGGAGAATAGAGCTCCTATATTGCAAATCTATCTTGACTCTAGTTTCAACAAAATCCAATGAATGGCTTTTCTGTTGTTGACAGGAACTCTATCAATACATTTGAGTGTACAGGCATTCGACTTGCCGCATTTGTGAGCCTTCAGGTTTCTGGAAACGAGTATCCAACCCCTCTTTCGCTGAACGTATGCGATAAGACAAAGCCAAGGACTGATTAGGATCTGAATCTTTACACAAGATGGTCAGACTAGATGGGCTTAATGATTCTCATCTGATGTCAACTTCCATGTTTAATACCTTTTAAAACAATAGTTTTGTGTTGCTAAAGAACACTTTTCAGGACACAAAATTGCAGTTAGATTGTAGAGGTTTACAGAAAATACTTTTTTTACATATAAAATCTTCTAACATTACCATTTAATTGACTGGCCTTATGCTTGCAACAACTGTGCTCAATTTACACAAGACCTTGGACAAAGCCGCTTGTGAATTGTTTAAATGTATCTCTGTAAATCAGCTGAGAAATGATAGTAATGTCAGAAAAGACAAGAGAACAGCCTTTCTTTGGGAATATAAATAGGAGCTGTCTCCTGTTCCATGTGTGGCATTAAATCAAACACAAATGTATTTATTATTTACAATGGCGTTACATTGTGTTAGTCTTCATATCGGAAAGTCCGTAAAGGAAAAAGAAATCTTGCGGTATTGTTGACATTTTCTAGGTGAGCTTTTAGAAAATAAATATCTTGGAAATGGAGTCAGTGTAATACAGGAAGAGATGAAGGGGTAAGGGAGAATGGGGGGGAAAAGATGGGGAAAAATTAGGGCTGTGGGGGCTGAGGTAGGGGGAAAGCGAGAGATGTGAGAGTGCGTGAAGGAGGGTGAGTGTGTAGAGGTCAGAGAGTATGTATTGTATTGATAGAAGGGAGCCATAAGCAAGCACCGCTTCTCCCACCAAAAAGAACCAAATGTTATGGAGCTCTGGCTCCACTGTGGCACCAAGGGATTTGTGTTAGTGAAATGTTAACAAATGGAAGGAGCTCCACTTGGGGCCTCCCTTTGTCCAAATAGCTTCCTTGTTAACCTCATCCATTATATTGGCTCAAAATGTTTGTTACTAGGTCCTTGTGGTCTGCAAATATCATATATGTGACACAAGTACATGTGTGAAAGCCTCCCTTTAACTCTAAAGATTTTAATTTTAATTAAAAGAAAAAAGTATAAGCACTTTCAAAACCTACAAGCAAAGACAAAAAAAAATATTGGTTTCATGAACATTAGAGCACATGAAATAGAAACATAGATCATTCTGTGCCTGGTCAATCTAGGATTGATTGACATGCACTATGAAATGCTATTTACAACATACAGCACAATACGCTCCACTAGTAATCAATGCATTGAAAATATGATTGTTTAGATCCATACCCTACTCCTGACAGTTATCAAATAATGTTTTAGGTCATAGAATTCCCTTGAAGGCTCCTGGCCCAAAATGAAACTGCAGGTCTAGAAATAAACACCATGGGAAATATACATATCAACTGAAAAAAAATCAAGTAAAGACAGAAGACAAAAGGTATAAAAAATAATTACTGGAGTTTTCATTAAACTTTCAAGTACTATAGAGACTGTATATGAAATATTATATTTTGTAGAATGCTGCGACATAATTGTCTATTTGTTTTTTTTTTCATTTGTAGGGACATACACACACCAGAAAACAGATAAGACTACCTGGTTCTATTTCTATCTATTAAAAGCTTGGATTACACTTTGACCGACGAGTTGATCTCTCTTAAAGGACGTGGAGGTCCTCAAAGGATGTGAAGTTTACACAAATAACTCCAAGTTATTATTGAAGCCTTCTTTCTATTGGCCAAGTTTAATTATTCATATTTTACGTAGTTATCCACTATTTGATTTTCTTTATTACAGAACTATTCACTTGTTCCACTCGCTCTCTTCTATATATATATATATATATATATATGGGAAGATACAGTTTTTTATCTAATTGGGATTCATTTTTTACACTTTTATTAGCACCTTTGGGTTTTCACTGGATTGATGCGCCACCTTGCGCAGGGTTATTTGTTTTTTTGGTGTCTTTATATGAACTAGTTATTGTGTGCTACTGTTACTCTTGCTGTAGGATTTCACAATCCTTTCTGGCTACTATTTATTTTATTCAAGGGATATTTAGGCCTCAAAATATGGCTTTTATGGGGGACGCCGATTTTAAAAGTTTATAAATGTATACAGCGAAGGAAAATAGTATTTGATCCCCTGCTAATTTTGTACGTTTGCCCACTGGTAGGTTTATTTGAACAATGAGAGACGGGATAACAGTAAAAAATTCCAGAATAATGCAAATAAGTTATAAATTGATTTACATTTTACTCAGTGAAATAATTATTTGATCCCCTATCAATCAGCAAGATGTCTGGCTCCCATGTGTCTTTCCCACAGGTAACGAGCTGAGATTAGGAGCACTCTCTTAAAGGGAATGTTCCTAATCTCAGTTTGTTACCTGTATAAAAGAGACACCTGTCCACAGAAGCAATCAATCAGATTCCAAACCCTCTACCACGGCCAAGACCAAAGAGCTGTCCAGACAGCACACAAAAGGTCCAGGTAGGTAATGCCTCACTTGGCTCAGGGATGGGCTTCTTCAGGGCATCTCCTTGCCCCTGGAACGCAGGGAAATGTCTTTTTCCCCCAACCGTCTCCAGGGGTTTTTTTTTTTTAATTAAATTTTTATTAGCTTCCGTGACACGAAGCAGGTCATGAACAGATACAGCAACAGTGTATGTAAGAAGGTCGTAACAAAGATATTACACAACATGATGCGTAAGAAACACAGTCAAGCACGTAAAAATACAATGTAACGTTACTAATAGAATGGTACGCAGGTACCCGACTGGTAAATACGACAGAAAGATCTATTCATACAATGTAGCATAATCCGCTACACAGAAGTGGTTTTATGATATGCAAATGATACAAAAACATAGATAGAGAAGAAGAAAAAAGAGCCCAAGAATGGGGAAAAAGGAGAAGAAGGAAAAAGAAATGAGAGATGTCGATCGCATCATGGGTTTAATTGGTTAGAGATGGAATAGTTCCAGCCTGGTGGTGAAATCTGTATGGGTAGAGAGCCAGGGTGACCAAATAGCATCAAACTTGGACAACTCATCCTTCAGTTTGGCTGTAAGATGTTCCATGATTATGACATCCCAAATAGTGGTTTGGATCTCGGCGTCCGTCGGCGGAGACCCCTTCCATCTCCTTGCAATCGACAGCTTGACCGCTGCACAAATGCGATGAATGAGCTTATGATTGTGGGATGAAAGCGCTGGCTGCTCGACGTCCATCACCAACAGGGCCACTTCCGGAGTACCTGGAATCTCTAGGCTTAGCGCCTGGGATAACTTACGGAAGGCGACCTGCCAAATCGGCTGAACCGATGCACAGCTCCACCACGCATGCAGGTAAGTGCCGGTCTGTCCGCAGCCCCTGAAGCATGTTGCTAAAGCCGACTGGAATATATGGGACAAACGTATCGGAGTGAGGTACCAGTGCGCTACTACTTTAAATAATCTTTCCTGTACCGCCGTGCATACCGTAAGCTTATGTATGGTGGTAGCCGCTCTCTCCCACGCCTCAGCTGGAAATACACACTTGAGGGCCATGTGCCAACTATGTCTATAAGAAGGTGGATCTTTATATTTAAGCTCTAGGAAATGGCCGTAGTATACAGAGATTGCTTGTTTACGGCGTTGACCTGTGAGGAACCGTTTCTCAAACACTGTAGTAGCGGCCAGTGGGCGCCTTGACAGCAGGGAGTGAAGAAAATGTCTAATCTGGAGATATCTAAACAATTCCATCGGCGGAACATCCAGCGTCTCATGCAACATGTGGAATGTAACAACCGCATTCTGATGTATCAGCTGGCTCACCCGCACGAGTCCCCGCTCCAGCCACCATCGGAAGGTCTTCGGCTCCAATCCCGCCGGGAACGCCGGGTTAAAGAACACGGGAGTCAATGGGGAGATATCCCCGGCAAGGTTCAGGGTGTGGCGGCAGGACTTCCAAATAAAGAGGGAAGCCCGCAACGATGTCGGAGGAGAAACATCAGACACAATAGAGGCGTCCGTCCAGAGCAGGAGGTGGAGTTGATAGTGTGGCGCAAAAGCTCGTTCAATGTCCACCCACGGGAGGGTACCCTCCGGGAGGGACCAGGATTCCAATTGGGCAATTCTAGCTGCCAAATAATAAAGGTAGAGATTCGGAGCAGCGAGGCCCCCTTTGCCTTTGGGCATGTACAGCGTGCGTCTATTAATTCTAGCTCTCTTAGAATTCCAAAGAAAACGAAACAGAAATGATTGGAATGCGTCTAAATCGGGTCGGCGAATTGGAGTAGGCAAAGCTCGAAACAGATACAGAAGCTTAGGCAAAATGTTCATCTTGAGAGCGTAGATACGACCCAGCCAAGAGATAGAGTAGTTGGACCAACTCGTGATTTCTGAGCGGAGCGTGGACAGAAGTGGAGGGTAATTTACATGGTACATCGTTTTATGTGAGTTAGTAATATTGACACCCAGGTAAGTAAGAAATGTGGGTTTCCAAGTGAACTTAAAAGCAGCGGAAAGAGAATTCAGTACCGATGTCCCCAGGTTTATGTTCAGGGCCTCACATTTAGAATCATTAACTTTATATCCTGAGATAATGGAGAAAGCCTGGAGAGTGGAATACAAATTTGGGAGAGATGAGAGGATCCGCAACAGTAAGTAAGATATCGTCAGCGAACAGACTAAGTTTATATTGATGCCCAAGAATCTCCACTCCCCGCACATCTGGATTAGACCGTATTGCGATCGCCAGCGGTTCCAGGCATAAGGCGAATAGTAGAGGCGAGAGTGGGCAACCCTGCCTGGTGCCATTTAATACTCGGAAGGGTAAGGATTCGTGACCCATAAGAGCAATTGTCGCCCTCGGAGAATCATATAATGCACATAGACCCTTGAGGAAACGACCACCAAATCCAAATGACTGCAGAACTTCCCACATATAGCGCCAGTCGATACGGTCGAACGCCTTTTCGGCGTCCAACGCGAGAAGCATCAGTGGTTGATCCGTAGAAATCGCAATATCAATCAAGTCCAAGGTGCGCCTGATATTGTCTGGAGCTTCCCTGTTGGGTATAAAGCCCACCTGGTCTGGGTGAATCAGTGTCGAAATAACTGAGCTCAGGCGCGTCGCCAAAAGTTTTGCATAAAGTTTAGCATCTGCATTGATAAGGGAGATGGGCCGGTAGCTCCCACAGTTGGCTGGATCCTTCCCCTCTTTATGAATAACGATAATCCTAGCTGTAAGCATATCCTGCGGTATCGGTATCCCATCTAAAAAGCTATTAAAAAGGGCAAGCAATTTGGGGCTCAAAATCGAAGAGAGTTTTTTGTAGTATAAGCCCGGGAGGCCGTCCGGACCAGGGGCCTTAGAGGGTTTGGTGGAGGAGAGGGCGCGTTTGAGGTCATCCTCCGAGAAGAGGCTGTTCAAAAACGATATGTGGTCGGCGGATAAGCGTGGAAGTGACAGGGAATCCAGGAAGTCAGAAATATGCTCATTCCCAGACTTATTAATGGGAGCCTTGTTACCATCATAAAGCGATCTGTAGTAAGCTGCAAATTGCTCCGCGATATCAGTAGGATTCACACAAGCTTGTTTGTGGGTATCAACGATTTTCGCGATGGTTTGGGATTTCCTCTTAGAGCGTAGGCGCCTCGCCAACATCGCGCTCGGCTTGTTGGCATGTTCAAAAAATTTTCGTTTCGTAAAGTTAAGGGAGGAAAGTACCTCTTTACTGAGAAGTAAGTTCAGTTCACCCCGCGTCCGGATAATCTCCCGAAGTGTGGAGTCGCACAAGGAGCGTTTATGATGAGTCTCGAGTTGTACAAGTTTATCGGTGAGTAACTTCATCTCCAGGCGACGAACACGGTTGCGACGTGCGGCAATTTTAATAAAAGACCCTCGGATAAAAGCCTTATGAGCCGACCAGACGAGGGCCGGATCCAAGTCAGGGGTTTCGTTGAAATAAAAATATTCCTCAAGGTCCCTACAAACGACCTCCAGCACCGAGGGATCGGTCAGCAAGAATTCATCCAACCGCCATGGGGGGCGGGGAGAAAGGGTGTCTGGTAGCACTAACGAGCATTCCACAGCTCCGTGATCTGACCAAGTGATGGGGTGAATCATGGAAGACATATCTGACAAAATCAAATTTTGGCTCAGAAAAATAAAATCAATGCGGGAGTAAGATTTATGGGGGTGCGAATAAAAAGAAAAATCAAGCATTTTGGGATGAAGTAGTCTCCAGATGTCCACCAGGGCCGACGTCCGTACAAAATCTTTAAGATGTTTCGCATTCGGCGATGTAGTCGAGGGCGTGTAAGGTCCCTTCCTATCAAGGAATGGGTCCCAAATGGAATTAAAGTCGCCGCCGACAATAATGCGGTGAGAGCGATACGGCACCAAAATATCTGATAAACGGTTGTAAAAAAAGACATCACTAGTGGAGGGAGCATATACGTTCAAGATCGCTATGGGTTGGTTATGCAAAGTCCCTACCAATAATAGATAGCGACCCCATTTGTCTGGATGGATCTCTGTTAGCTGGAATCCAAGAGAAGTCCTCAAAAAGATGCTAACTCCGTTCTTTTTTTGTCTTGGGTGCGGTGCGTGGAAGTGCATCCCGAAAGATCTGTGCCAATAAGAAGGTATATAAGACTTGCGAAGATGTGTTTCTTGAAGCATGATAATATCACAATTGTGACATTGATAGTAACGTAGAGCCATAGTCCGTTTATGCGGGGTATTAAGATCCCTAACATTATGAGAAATAATCTTAATCTGCGCAGCCATCACATCCCAAGGAACAGCGCTGGAGAACAGACACTAAGCACTATGAACACAGCATCCTCAGCATATACCTGCGACAACTCCCATAAAAAGAGGTAAGGAAAGAAGAGGGACAGGAATAAAGGACAGAAAAATAGAAAAGAAAAAGAGGAGAACACAGAACAAAAAAAAAAAAAAAAAAAAAAAAAAAAAAGGGTTTTTAATGTCCAGCACCTGTGCCTGATGCTGGCCCCATAGGAATCCCAGACCGGATTCTGCAGACTTCTAATGTGACTAGGTTATAATCAGAGACATCAGAGAACTAAGGGACCTCGATATGTACGGCTTGGAGGAAAGAAGAAAGAGGGAGTGTGATAGAAACATTTAAGTACTTAAAGTAATTAAATACAGAAATAAAGTTTATTTCAAAAGAGTAGAAATGTTAGAAGAGGAGGTCAGGATCTAAAACTAGAAGGTCAGAGGCTTAAATATAAGAGGGTGGTAGACAAGTGGAAAAGTGCCAGCAAAATTACTAAAGGCTAATACACTGAGGGAATTTAAACATTAATGATCCATAAAGCTTTACTTTAGACAAGACCAAGGCATGATTAAGGTCTGAGTCTTTACCTCAAGAAAAATGAGCAGACTAAATGGGCCAAATGGTTCTTATGCATCAAATGTGTGATTCAAATTATTGTCTGAACAAAAAAGGCGTAATAAGTACCATTGGGTTGTATTCAATCAAATGTTGCTGATACATTGAGATAAAATGTTCTCAACCAATTTAAACTCAATGTTTTATTGAGGTCCAACCCCACCGTGTTTCTACACAAGAAGCCTAGCTGCTGCCCTAGGCTTAGTCACCCAAGGCCAGAGTATGTGGCTTCTTGCTGTTCCAGGTACCAGCCAAGATGTAAAAGCAACTTGTAACTAAAATGTCTCCTCTTCAGACAGCAAGAAACTGGATACCAATTTAAACAAAATATCAAACGTATCACTACGGGATACTCACAGGACCTAAAGTTAATAATAATTGTTTTTTATACATTTTATAAGTATGTATATTCTAGCTTAAAAGAGCTGCAGTTCCATATCAGATGTTGGAGAAAAAAAACCCAAGCATAATTATTAAATTACTCCACAAACCCTAGCTAAAACCTCAATAACTTCAATAAAACATTGAGTTTAAATTGGTTGAGAACATTTTATCTCAATTTATCAGCAACATTTGACTGAATACCACCCGATGGTACTTATTACGCCTTGGTATCTTTATTTTATCATTTGGATGAAGCTGCTATATTGCTTAGAAATAAAATGATTATTTATTCTTTTATATGTTGCCATCATATTCCACAGTGCTGTACAATGGTAACATAACATAACAACTTTCACTTACAGAAACAAGGGGTAAAGAGGGCCCTGCTAGAAATACATAGTAAGAAACTTCAAATTGTTTTGAATGGCTAGTTTCTTACTTTATTACGCACCCCTGACAAAAGGAATTAGTTTGAGATACTCCTCGCGCAATACGTTCCTTCGTTTTGCAAGCCCCTTCCCTATGGACAACTCAATTCCATTTTCCATTTTTCCTATCCAATTTCGACATTCTCAAATTGTCCACTGTCAATTCTGAAGCCATTTTCCCTGGGTCTGAAAATGGAACACATTTCTTTTAAGAACGTTAAACAAGGTACAAAATATTTTGCCATTTCTAAGGGAAGCAATCATATTTATTTACCTCCTAATGCTTTGAAATAGCCGCGGCTTTGAATTGCTTCTGATTCTCTATATAATTATTACCCTTTCGGAAAAAAAAAAAAGCTCCTTTAATGCAAACCTTTGACTTTATTTTTGCACCAATAATCATATTATGTGCGATGCTTATTTTTCTTGAAGGCAACTATACAGAAAAGTGAATTATTAAAACAGGAAATAAAAACATTCATAGCAAAGTCTGAGATCCTGCTGGTTTTGAAGAGTAGCTGTCTTTAAAGGACTAACAGAACATTAAAAAGTTATATTTTTTTGCATGATATAATGTTTTTAACAGCTGCATATTAGCCAGTTGTATGTGTTCTAGCTCTGATACCTTAACTCAATCTCCCAACACCCTGACTCCTTAACGTACTGCCTGTGGTAAAAAAATAGAATGGCTCGGTCTTAATCATCCAGCTAGACAGAACACAACCTGGATCATACAGGACCATATTGCACTAAATGCTTGAGCAATGCTAGGACCATCATCAGGTCATGGGCTTCAAAAATGTCTGCTGTTTGTGGGAGAACAAGGATGTTTGGAGCTTATGTATTTGGCAAATTAACCTAAAAAGGTAAAAACCTAGAAGGTACTAGAATAATGTAAATTCCACACTACTAATGTAGGTTTCTTCAATAATGTTGTATGAAGGACTTTTAAGACACAGTAGATACAATGGCTAAAAAAAAGAGATACATTAAGACTGACCAATGGATTCAATAAATCTATAGCATTGATCTTCCTTGGATGATTTCATTTGGGACAAGGATTTCTGCTCATACAAGTGGCCTCTATCACAGACAGCAGTGTCCCATGGTAGATATCAGCAATCTTGGGAAAGGGTAATTTGGTCATCATTTCAATAAATAGAGAGTAGATGATGGCAGCATAGATGTATAACTTAATGTAACTCGAACCTCCATGGAAGAGGAGTCAAATATAGAACATTACAAAACCCGGTAGAGTAGACAATTTGTCTGGTCGAAGAAAACGGACAAGCACGAGCAGAAATAATGGATCGTGCTATCCACTAGGAAAGTAGTCATTAACTCCATAAGCGGTCATCGAAACTGGGTCTGAATAGCTGGCTTTCAGTAAAATATTACACTTTGTAGAACGTGTTATCTTTGGTACTAGTCTTTGGAGTAAAAAGAGGAAGCGTAGACAATTCCTCCTCACCTATCATGGGTTGCGTTTTGTTAGGGGTAAGAGTAATACCGGCATACGCTATGGGTAATTTCTCCACTCAACTATCATGTGATTTGATACACTGAATCAATGTAAATTGTGGCTTTTATTTATTTTTAAAGTTGTGCTAAAGTTTGCAAACATAGAAATGTAGCTTTGTGTCATACGTCCAAATACAAAAGCTTTGGAATTAATTTAGAAATTGGTTCCGCCAAAAATATTCATTTAATGCTAGGACACGTGTAAAGCATGACGTACAGCTATATGTGGCAACCAAAGAACTCAAAATGAAATAGAGAACTGGGAACCACCCTCTGGGTGGTTAAGACTGAGCCATTCTATTGTATTCCCGGATGCTGTATGATAGGGACTTGCTGTTTGTTATCTAAGCCCAGTCTACCAGACAAAGACAGCTCACAACAACTGTATTATGTGAAAACTATAAATGTTTTGAAACATAAATTACTCAGTGTAGATGTGAAAGTTTTAAGTGATACGGATTAGACGGCGTAGGGCGTTCTCCCTTAAATCGTGCTATTATATGTCCTTGTTCGGATTTCGCAATACAAAGCAAATTTGCATAAGAGTTCCTGGAAACTTGAGCCTGCGTGAAACACAAATCCGCACTCATAACCAGTTTTGCGGGTATAATTGTGACCCACAAAACCACCACCCACGCTAATGAAATATATAATTTGTGCTGTAATATATTATTATATAATATAATAATATGTGCTATAAATAATGACTGACCTCCTGTGGACATTAGCTATTATATAATTATGTATTTTTTAATACGGAAATTATTTGGATTTTTGTTATTACTTTTATACCGCAAAACATTCACAAGCACTAAAACAATAATATTACCTTCTTGGGTAAACTTGATAAAAGTAGATGATTTCCTGTAGTGCGTTTATAACCCATATACTGCAGACTAGCAGTAGAGGTGGTAGGCAAAAAGTGAAGAGTATATAGGCCCAGCAACAAAATAACCTATAAATTTGAATCTATAGCATGATTAAAGAATTAACCCCTTCCTATATGTGCCTACCCTGTGCTATATTGTGCACTATGGTCTTCATGGGCTGGGCGTGCAATCTGTGTGTATGTACCAGACTTAGTCCATGTAAGAAAATGTGATGCTTTCGGACAGGTGTTCGATAACGAGGAGGGTCCTCAACAAAGTAAATGAAAATAATTGGCAAAATCAACTAGATTTCTGGAAGACTCAACCACTCGTTTGCCACGTTCTGCCACCATTACAGGTCATTTTGGTGGCATAACAACCCGTGGTGATGAGGTAGATGGGGAAGTGGCTGTGTGTAGGACACATATAAATAACTGATAGGACTACCCAAATAATCATTGATAATAATTAATAGTGTGATGGGTCCAACAACTTATGGAGTTTTTGGCTTACTTTTTTCATTCTGAATCAGCATTTACAAGGTGGTCCTGCAGTAAAAAAAACAAGTGTAGGTAAAAGATGATTTCCAGGAGGTGTTAGGGACCCCCAGACGAAAACGAAAATTTCAGCTGAACCGATTTTGCTTATCGTGCACAAATCTATTATGTGTATATACAATTTAGTAAGGTGGGTGGGAGCTTTTAAGAACATTACTTTGTTTCTATTACTTTTACTATTCTGTTTATGTATGGGGAAAAAAATAAGAGGATTTTTCTTTTTGCGTTCTTTGGGGGGGGGTGATCAGGTGCAGGGGTCGCCTTAAACTGGCTATCTATCAATAGCTTAACTTTCCTGAATAAAAAAATATATAGATTTCCTTAGGTAAAATGGAAACTGCGTATATGGTTGTCACCTGAAAAGTAAAGGCTCTCCATCGTCAGATGAGCCTTCCACTGATTGGCTGATTGAAGTAGCCAATCTGAGGCTGGAAATCAATGGGAGCGCTTGATGCGCGTGTCTACTAAGGACGGAATAAACACCAGACCCCAGCTCTGCACTCTTTCTTGAAGCAACCAATCAATTAAAGTGCTCTTGTTTAAATCAGCATGGGTCGGAATAGACACCCGCCGGTGCTCAGCCAGCTGACGGGCAGAATATCACAGCGACCTGTTCACTCCTCTTGCAGGGCATCTACCTGGGAAGGTGGGGAAAAGGCAAATTCATATGAGGGGAGGGGTTATTTTTTCAAAAACCTCCATGCAAATGGAACAACACAATTTAAAGGGACCATGCAGGTAAAGTGCCTTAAAGTGCATACAATGGCTGGAGTGCCCCCTTTAAGGAAAGCTATAATAATAAAACGTCCCGCGTCCCCATCGCCCACGCTGTCAGAGAACAAAAAGCAGCAGCCAATAACCTCCGAGGTGCAGAGCAGACGCCTGCCTCAGATAAACGGGCCAGTCACTAAACCGTGCGTGCCTTACCCGTGACAAACCATGCATCAAAGCAAGGTAGAGGTGATCGAAAAATAACCGCGCCCCCTTTTGGGCGGTGACTGACAAAGCAGCATCGGGATTGTAGTGTGCGGTTTTTTTTTTACGGACCCGCCTCTTTCTAGATGACAACCAATGAGTGCTCAGGTGGGCGTAGACCGTAAAGTCCCATCTTATTGTAGTTGGACTCACAAGGGCTGAAAGCTCCAGTAGCTGCTCCTTGTCGCAGGTGAAGCTCGTCTGTGGGGCAATCAAAAGGCAGTGCAGTGGCCAGGGCTATCCCCCACACCTCCGCTGCACCACCAGCCCCCCCCCATGGCCACCACAAGGGGCATTTAGGATTTTTTTTTCTACAGCTGCAGGGATAATACACACAGGTAAGGCGATTTCATGCTTATATTTCTGTCCTCAAGTTTCAATCCTGAAAAGCCACGACCGCATCTGGGAGCTTAGAAGACTCCTGCAAACGGCATTCACTTTACGAATCGATCTTAGAATGTGGCTAATGATCTGCAATGGGTTAATAATTTAAAATGAGCACCAGGGCTCGGCTTATTACAGTGCCAGGGCTCGGCTTATTACAGTGCGCTTGGATCTGATGAGGTTCTCAGAGCATGCATTGGTATTCTGCTGGAAGGCATAGGGCATGATTGATCATGCTGTGTTTCCACATCTAGAATCTAAATATTGTATAAACAGGCGCTAAGGAGTTAAATGTGTCTTGGAATGTAATGTCTGCTTTTGGGTGAGATACCAGCAGATCTTCAGTTAAATGAAGTCTATACAGAGTCCTGACACTATGGTGAATCCAGACCTGAAAACCCATCACCCCATCTGTATGCAGCAGCTATGAGTGCATGGACGTAGATCCATTAACCCATTGAGTGCATGGACGTAGATCCATTAACCCATTGAGTGCATGGACGTAGATCCATTAACCCATTGAGTGCATGGACTATGTGCAGCTTGATATATGATATGTATTATGGAGCTATGGAAATCCTACCCATTCATACAGCCTCAGGTTTATGCATGGAGCAATCTTGATTGAGTGTAAGCAGCACTGTGTTAACATTAACCCAATACCCAGCAATGATTCTCGGTGGCTTTAGGGACAGAAAAAGTTGTATTAAAATGGATTTTGCTCCATATGAGTAGATCTTGGAGTATATGAATCCAATCACCCTCAGCCAGGGAAATATCCATCTTCTCCCTGTTAAGAGATTATTAGGGATTTTTATAGATAGCAGGTCGGAGAGGCTGGTTGGAAAAATGTTGGTTACATAGTAAAGCAAGCAAAGTCTCTTTCTGGTAAAGGAGATGGATCAGGGGTTTTTAACAGATGCACCAAGAAGGCTACCTATCCCTTTCTTCTCAATAAAGGCAAATCTGCTTGTCGAATTAGTTAGCATGGTAAAATATTTATCAGATGGCAGCGAATGGGTTAATATCTAGATACGTGTATTTGTTTTGTTACCTTCCTATCCTGCTTGTAATTAATAGGTTAAATTAGGCTACACATCTACTGTCTCCTATATTTTCTCCTTGAGTGTTTTCCCTCTGGAAGCCAAAGAGTTAAGATAGTAAGCTTCTTACAGCTTTCTGGCGTTGAATGAGTTAATGGAACCAACAGAAATGTGCAGTTATACTACACCCACGACTTAAAAAATACCCCTAACCCTGAACGGGTTAAACCAACTTTTCTTTTGTTTGTATCCATCGTGTGGTTATTTTCCGTGTGCTTTCTGGCAGAGAATGGGTGTAAACTGAAGCACTCGGCTCTTTGTTTAGCCCTACGGGGGATGCTCCGCTCTGTGTACTCCAGACTGCGTGGGTGACTTACCCTCCCCAACTGCCCCGACTCTTCTGTGACT
>VKOC01026404.1:0-40121 GCA_009364415.1 Spea multiplicata
TTAGACTAAATCTCCTTTCTTCCAGTTTAAATGCGTGACCACGTGTCCTATGCATAGTCCTGTTTATGAATAGATTTCCACACAATGGTTTGTATTGGTCCCAAATATATTTATATAATGTTATCATATCCTTTCTGAGGCGACGTTTTTCTAAACTAAACAGATTTAAATTTGTTAACATTTCTTCATGACTAAAGTGTACCTTTCCTTTTATTAATTTTGTAGCCCGCCTCTGCACCCTTTCCAGTGCTATAATATCCTTCTTTAGAATAGGTGCCCAAAATTGCACAGCTTATTCAAGGTGCGGTCTTACCATTGATTTAGATAAAGGGGCAAAAGTATATTTTTAGCCTGTAAATTGATGCCCTTTTTTATACACGACAATACCTTATTGGCCTTAGCAACCGCAGACTGACATTGCACATTGTTTCCTAGTTTGCTGTCTATAACAATTCCCAAATCCTTCTCATTTTTCGTTATCCCTAATTTACTACCATTTAAGTTGCTTGTGCATTCCTTACCCCGAAGTGCATAACTTTGCATTTATCTACATTAAATTTCATCTGCCATTTGTGTGCCCAGTCCCCCAGTCTATCTAAATCCCTCTGCGGCAAAGTAATATCCTGCTCACATTATGTTACTTTACAAAGTTTAGTGTAATCTGCAAACACGGAAACATGATGTTCAACATGACGTTCAACACCACTTACCACTTTTGACCAGTGTGAAAATTTACCATTTATAACAACTCTCTGTTCGCTATCTCTAAGCCAATGTTCTATCCCAGAACAAGAATTTGCATCTAGACCAATTTCCTTCAGTTTGAATACTAACCTATTGTGTGGAACCGTGTCAAACGCCTTGGCAAAATCCAAGTAGATTACATCCACTGCAACACCTTGATTTACACTTCTACTTACTTCTTCGTAGAATGAAATTAAATTAGTTTGACAGGACCTATGTTTCATAAAACCATGCAGATTTTTGCTAATAACACTGTTGATATGTATTTCCCCAACATGTGTCTAATTAATATTGTTATCTTATGACCAGTGGACGGTTTTATCTAAATGTTATCAAAATCTCCTGTGCTCTGTGAATTGTTTTAAAAAGTCAAGGGAGTTATGCTCATTTCTAGCAGAAACAAGTATATTTCCAAGGTGAAATTTCCAGCCATGAAATATTTCATCCAGATGGCTAGCAGCAGTATTTCATACCTGCCACATGCAGGGCATTGTGAACTCCAAAATACTATAGTAAATGTTGACCTAGAAATGCTAATCTGGTAATAAAGTTATATAGAATAACGTATTTCTCTTTTAATAACATTACATTTCATGTTATAAATGTATGTCTGTTTATGTTGTTTTATTATTCAGTTAATGCCACTTTGGACTTTCCTAGGCTCATTATTATAGAATAGTAAAAAATAGTAATATGTTTCTAAGATATAACAAAATCTATTCTTTATATACTACTTCTACTTCATTATTTGACATACTCATGTGAGTCTTTTGGTGGTTGTTCCTACAGATGAAGTGTAATCCAAGCATTTTAAGTCACCTGCATTAGAATACTCTCTAATACTGCATAATTATTCTGGAATTTTACATTTTCTACTTGATTCAACTGTTTTGTTTTATATTTAAATAAATGTTATATTTAAAACAGAATTTACTTTTGTATCGAGATGGTTTTAGGCTCTTAAAATGTTTGAATTGAACTTCACATCTTTATTGTTAGTTTATTAATTCGGGTTATAATTGTTACTGATAGAACTATTCAAAGTCAATATTAATGTTTCAGGAACAAAATATATGAGCTGAAAACAGCTAATTAACAATACCTTTGGCAATGTATTTTAAACCCAGATAATAGTGTCCAGCAAGGGTGATTTTCATTAGTGCCAAGCTAAATTGACCACCTGGTTCCCTTAAAAGTGTTACGAGGAAAAGTGACATAGAGGACTGCCATAAGGACAGGTAACTTTACCCCCTAACGACGGACAAGAGAGTTTTCAGTGATTTCCCTGTCACTGACAGTAATTTTCCAGTTCCCCATTTAGAGTACTCAACAAAACAGTATTTTTCTTCAGAGCAAGTAGCGCTTTCGGAAAATACACGGGAATATAAACTATGATTTAGTATCAATAAAATCTAAAAATGTGTGCAAAAGCTATACAAAACTCATTTTTTACCATTGTATCCATTAGAAATTGTCCATAAAAATGCAAATATATTCATTTATTTATAGAAAATTCTCATGTGTCTGGGCTTTTTGTCTACTCTTGGGAGTAACAACTAAACTATAATGTACACATCACTTTTTGTAACCTGTACTTTTTTTCAGGGTTCCAAAGCCAGATATTTCTTAAATGTAGGCAAACTATACCATTTTGCCACGGTCATTTTATTGCCTTTTATGCAGCCATTTCCCCACCAACTTCTTATAAAGCATGTGCCAATAAATGAATCAATTTCCACCCACCCTTGCAACTTTCCTAGGATTAATTCCTATAATAGATACAAAAAAATTCCACCAGCAACATCCCCTGAATATAATAACTAAGCATGTGGGGAATAGATAGATTATTTATCAGCATCCTGTCTAGGATCATCACACCTTTTTCTTGCCAACTATGCTAGACATTCAGATGTCCTCACAGGTTTTCTTAGCATCCATCATCCCTTACTGGGACATGAGTGATGAAATAGGGTTCCTAAACCTATGCAGCACAGTAGTAAATTGTCTAAATATTTTAATATGGTGCCTGTAGTTATAGAGAATCATGCCTGGTCAATAAGAATGGCTTTCATGTGGCCAAAGGCGAAGTTAACTTCTGAGACACTTCCAGGACAGCTATAAGGTAGACAGGTCCATTACGGCTTTGTGCTTCAACAATGTATACAGCATAAACATATTGACTGTCTAGGTGTGTCAAAGATCTGTGCCAAAGGGGAATATAAGGTGAAAATTCATTTGTGGTAGTAAATGTATCATGGTGTAGCCAAGGGAAATCACTGCATGAATTCAATATTTCTTCATAGTGGCGACTGGTGAACTTGTTATATATATATACATATATATATAGTATATAATGTATATATATTGATATATATATAATATATATATTTGTAGGCATAAACCTATGTTGCTTTGCTTCTACGGTAATGTTCCATGTGACATGAAGGACCCCTTAATGCTTTTGCAAATGTTTTTGAAACTTTTAGTGTGGCCCGAGGTGTAAATGTAGCATAAACACATTTAGAAATATATCTCATAGAAATCACAAAGTCCATTGTATAGATGTCCTCTTTCAGCTAATATACTCCTTGCAAATCAGTATTTCTTTTTTTCAACTTAGTATCTTCTTTATTTGATGTTGTATTTTATTTGATATTTATCCAATCTACATAATGTATGTAGTCATATTTTCTCATTAGTTTGCCTTTTTTGTGTTGAAAAGATTTTTTTCTATAATTTCAGTTTCAATAACCACTGAAAAAGCTTCATCTTATCTAAAAAATGCTACAATTTCTACATAATTACTTGCCTTGCTCTGTTATTGGCCATAATAATCAGAAGATGAAAGTATTTTCACTAAGTGATGAATGTTATAAAATGTTCTCTCTACAGGTTGCTAATAGCTGTAATTTGAGAGAGAGATCTTTTTGTTTCTTTATCCCATAAATCCCTTATTTTTGTACTTTATTTATAGCTGGACTGTATAGTACATGCAGATACACATATCTCTTCCCAGATATATCAAATTAAAAAGAACATTGATGGTTATATTGTTTAATTATTTGTGTGGATTTAAGGTAACAGGCCCCTTATCATTACGGTACTCAGCACCATTGTTAAATGAAACTCATGGGGTCTATAACTCTCTGCCCTTTGCTAACAGTGGAATTAAAGGGTTCATTGGGCTGAAAAATATGACAAGGCTTTCACTGGGGAAGCAACTCTACTAATTACTAAGAGATGATGGAATTTCTTAGAAGTTTTAGATGGATGTCTCCCTTTCTGGTATGTGGGATAGTGGAGCTAAAATAAACTAAATGAATACCCTTCCTACTTTCTTACCTTTTAAGTAGTTCTAGTACAATGTGGGAGGATCCACGCAATGATGGTGAAAATTGCTCTCCATTCCTTGGGTAGCCAACAGGTGTAAGTTGAAAAACCAAAAGCATTGATCATACAATACCTTTATCCCCAAAACATTTAAATCCCCTCACTGTACATGGCACATTGACTATTGAGAGTTAGAGTTAATTTGAGATAAATTCCTGTCACGTATGCAGTTAAGTCGGTGGTGGTCAATATGCAAGTTTGACATTCGTCTACTACAAACCCAACTGCCAACTTGGTTGCACTTGACTTTTAGTGAGTTAACGCAAGAGTGTCTGATGTTAATGGTAACTCTCCCCACACAAATGATGTACACGGATGTCTGTTCTTGAGTGGCTAACAGCTCTGTTAGTAAAGCTTTAGAAGCAACAGTGAGTAGAACGGATGTAGTTGACAAGAGAATTCGGTCTGTGGTCGCAAACACCACACCAAAACAGCAACACAACACACCCGAGCGTTAGGGACCATGTTAAGTAAGCTGGTAACTCTAGCCATGATAATAAGCATATCTGCCTGCGGAGTATAACTGAGCGCATAGGCTGTTGTAAACTTATAGAATGTAAGGGTTAGAAATTACTAGAAACAATTCAAAATTTCACAGGCCATCGTTACACAAGGCTGAGAATCAAATAAGGTGTTTAAAAAAAAAATAGGACGGTTGGGTAGATTAGATTAGTCAAGAGTTTTCACGAACAGTCAAAGGGCAGCTGGATATCATGCATACAATAATTTCAATTCCAACAAGGACAATAACAATCCAGATGAACAGTGCAGCTGAGCACAGTGGGAAAACAAGGCCATATATTTTCTTTAAAGTAGGTTGCCATGACAATCACAAGTGCTATCTGGGTTCTCAACTCCTTCCTAACTATATGAACCACTCTTCAGATTCAATGTCCTTCCTTCATATAGAAGCAAGTGTACCTTCCTGGCTATTAATGGGTAACAATGTTCTTAAATGTATACAAAAAAAACTTAATAGATAGGCATCCCTTCCTTTCTGGCAGTTTGACAGCAAGAAAAACATGAAAGGGCATATTAAGAGATGACATAATTCTCCCCCCTTGTAATCTATACAAGTACATGTGGGGATCAGGTTTTGATAACAGTCTGGTTCTGGATGATTGAACCTAGCCATCAGGTTGTGTTACTGAGCGTAAGAAGATGTTCTGCTGTAGAAACAATAGTAGATGGTTTGGAAACATTTGGCATTTGTTGCCTTAAGTTCAATTTCTATGCAAATGTAGGAGTCGGACAATGTAATATCCTGTTTGTTCAGCAAAGTAATTTCCGTCGGCATTCAGATTGCTAAAGATTTCATTTGCTTCGGTTTATGTGAAGCTGCTCTGTCCTGCAGCAAGGTAATGGAAAATAGGGCAAAAAAAGATGCCATTAAGTTAAAAAAGGGTTAAAATATCAAGTCTTCTGTTGCTGTCTGTTTAAGTGGCACATTCTTTTCACACATTTATGAATTTGCCAGTATCCCATAGCAACCCTTTGCTCTTCATAGACCTTTATATTTTGACATATCATTAAAATACTACTCCTAAAAATAACACCTTCCAAATAGAGGATGCGACATAGAGCTAGTATTAGGAAATGCACAGATCTGTATCATACATGCGTTTACATTATTACATTATAAATTATATTCCAAGTGAACATACATTCATGTCTGCATTATCCCCATTATGTGTATTCAATAAGTTTATATTTTTATATATTTTATCTTCCTTTTTAAAACTGCATTGTGTATTTTCCATATTGTGTTTTTTCCACATATTGCACCTGAAGTTTTATCTTAATACTAAACAATGTTGTCATTGTTGTTTCAGATGGCAAATGTATTAATATTGTATTATCACTTGCGTTTATTGATATCTAACATTCCTAGATGATATTCTCATTCAATTCAACTGAAATTCGTACTTGAATAAGCTTGACTTACAATATCCTTACTTCCTAAAAAGTAATGGTTTACATAATGACAATGATTTGGTTGCAATCGTTAACGATTCATTACAACAAAATCTGTACAAAATTGGTCAATTAAAAAACGAATTTTAAAGAATCTCAGGGTCAGCTCATTAATTTCTCAACAATAATTGTTAAATCCACATTTCTATAATAAAAATATAAGTGAGAATATGAGGCACATTCAGGGATGAACTGAGACCATCCAGGGCCCCGGGTAACAAAATTGCCATGGGCCTCCTGTGGTACATATTTATGGGAACAAATGTTATTAAACTAATAAAAACTAAATAACCAGGTGTTTTTAGTATGCAAATGACAATTAACCATTCCAGTGCAGTTCATTAATTTACCCCTACAGACAAGCAAGAATCATATTATAATTTGGGCCAGTTTCCCCCTCCCCACTCTTCTGTCAGTTGATTTTCCGCAGCTCGTTCATACCAATTCTTTCTGTGGGGGCAAATACAGGGCAGTAGGAGAGGAAGAAGGGCACAGATAGGGCAAGGAGAGCTGACTATGAGGAATGGGTAGAATAGGAGATAAGGGCATGGGTTACAGAGGGAGAGAGTACAGGGGCACAGAAAGGACTGAGGAGAGGGCAAGAACGAGAGAGAGAAAGAGAGAGAGAGACTTATTTTTGGCCAATATTCTAAAAATTCTAAAAAAAAAAAACCCTCCAAAGTCTAATATTTACTGACTAGACCTGAGTCCAGTGTAGTACAGTGAGTACAGTGAACAATGTTGGTAACTAAAATATTTTTTTTAAATTGAGGGGCATCAAAAAGCCGGTGGTACCATTTGGTATAGAATCGGCCATGGCCCTTTGGTGATGCTTACAATTGTTTTATTTTTTAAATACAGTTCAAATGGCTTGGCTTCTAAAATGCAATACACAGTTGCTCGTTCTAATGGAAGGTTAGTGTACCCTATAATTCTAAAAGTTTATAGCATGCTTTCATTTTATGTACGCTCTTGAAAAGTGTTTTCATCAACTAATACCAGCCGTCAAAACAAAACCTTAAAACAGCTTATGACTTATAAACTTCTCTAGCCTGTGTTTAACCCGAGTATAAACCTCTCGTGCAGAGGAAGAAAAAAACGAAGTGAGGAAATATGAAGTCTTACATTATTGGGAATTGGGTACCTAGGTACCATCTTAGTTGTTTTCTTGGTAGTAAGCAATCAGGGTCATTTAGATCTTCATACGGTGACAGGTTCTATAACTGTGCATCAATCTATACGCAAGTAAACTAATCTCTGGGTTTTGTGATTGTTAATACTGCAGCTGAGTCTGTAAACAAGGTATTCTATTCACTGATTATTAACCAATTTAAAGGGACAGTCTGGTACCCAAAATTAAATCTTTGCTTTTTGTACCCTATATGATACATTTTATTGGTTCAACATGGGAACTGGAACAAATGTGCGATTCCCTGGTTTGTTTAACGTTATAGTTAAGATGGAAGATGTTAGCCATTTTGTAATTATGTGGCCTACGTTTAAATCAGTGGAAACATTTCTACATTGCACTTTGCTATAAATTATTGCTACAAATGGTATTTTTTATAAGGTCAGTCTAGGCAGCGACACTGCTGGCTGATAAGACTAGTGTTGCTAGTGGCTAGATTAATGGCTAGATTATATATATATATAATCTATATATAATATATATATATATGTATTATTATTTATTTTTATAACACCAAACACTTCTACAAAGCTTTACACAGTATGGAATACTCAGGAATAATATGGACTGTCAGGCATAAATCAGTAAATAAGGAAAGAGTTTTCAATGTACATGAATGTAACCTTGAGCAATATTAACAGGGCTGTTTTTTCTGAGAATCGCTGAAAAAAGCAAGATATGAGAGTAACAATGTAACCAGGCAATTGGAAACAAAGCTCAGTGTGAGTCAAAATCTGGAGAAGTCAGACATTTTACTGTGTGTGTAAAATATAAAAAGAAAAATAATGTTGCCACACTGCAGAAACCCAAAAAGCCCTAATGTTGCTTATTGTATTCATTCAGTGCAGTACACACGCTTGCATCTATCAAAAAATATCTAAAAAATAGCTAAAGAAAATAGGAAATGAATGGACGCGTAACGCAGTTAACAAAATATATAAACTATGTGCATTGCGATCAATGTGGAAATATCTTTTCATTCTAAACAAGATGAAAAGCAACAATACATGTGTAACGGCATTAACAATATAACAGTCATTGTCAAGAAATCACAGGGGTACTTGGCGAGACAACATACAGGCCATACGTAGGTCTACTTAGCCCTGTAATCCAAATTAAAATCTCTGCATGCGATCACAAGTTTCAGAATCAAACGAAGAAATGTGTAGAGAAAAAAACATGCGGGAAGCATATGGGTGTGATTTGTTTGGGAGTCCAATGTTTAAGCTTCCTGATTTAGCAATACATTATCAAGGGCAAACCCAATTGAGCTTCTACTACAAGAAGGCATACCTTTATTATTATTATTAATATTATTAATAATAATAATATAAAATGCATGGCCAAATCAGTGAAAAGAGCTCATTATATACTGTATATATGTATATATTTTATTTTTTTTGGAGACAGGGGAAAGTGCAGTGAATTGTTGGCCTGTTTAGGGAGCCCAGTACTACCAGTTCTTTGGAGGTAACAGAGCGGAGGAAGGAGTGTGAATATTTATTTTATTCTCTCATCTGTACGAAGGGTTCTTTGAAGGTGTTTTGCTATTTTGTGGAAGGCATCAAGCTATGAGCTGTATTTGACCATTCATTGACCCAATCATTCCTCTGTGGCACTTTGTGTTTTAGAAGTTCTCCTCTGTGTATGTTGGTTGCCCTTTTCATTTGGCCATCTGTCACTTTAGTATTATATCCTTGAACATAAAAGTCCTTCCTGGGGTCTTTTAGTTTTTTATCTCTGTCTCTATGTGCTTGATTTTATACACTTGCTAGCAATGGATGCGGCTGAAACACCCACATTTAATAATTAGGAGTGGTGTCTGTTGTAAAAAGAAAATATTCTTCCGTTCATTTAGACTGAATTGATTATAAGGAAAATCAATGTAGCCACACTGATCCAAGTCTTCACTTGAAGTTGATTTCTTTTATTGGGTCAACAAGTCAAATAATATTTCAGGACATATGATTTACGATCATTTACTGCCTTGTGCCAAGAAAATATATTAAGTAATTAATTAATCATGAAAGTATACATTTGTATGTATGAGGCTAGCTGGGCCGGGCACATACAGAACGTCTGAGGCTGTTGATTCACTCATGCAAAGGAAACGAGCCTCACCTGCTCTTGTGAGTGGGACTGTTCTAATAAGCTAACGGAGATTTGTCCATTCTAATACAGACAGTGAACTAAGATCGAAGACTTTTCTGATGGGTTCATCATAGGGAAAATATCTGAGCAGATCGCATACATTTTGTTTGAAAAGGCATCAAAAAGTATGTAAATATGCATAATGAACAAAACAAGAAAAAAACAGCTGTATGTAGATTTGATAGCTATAGTCAAGTTTTGCAAGTCATTCTTACTGTATGTTATGTTATTTTTGGAATGGCACATCATGCCCTATTCATATATTGGGGATCAGTATCAAGCGATGTAGTGTGCTGATATTGGTCTGAAACCTATTTCCTATTTACTGGCACTCTTATATTTACAGGAATTCATCATGTCTATAATGTTGCCCGACTATTGACAGTACATGGCAACTGTGCTTTCAGCAGCAATAATATTAGTCACTCCATTCTTTCTTGTCTATATAATTCATCATACCATGCACACTGTTGTTAATCCAGTACATTGTTTGATGTCCCATTCAGTGCGAGCTACGATTTATGTAGCCTGCTACAGTATCAGAGATAAATAAAATTGAAACCGAACAGTAAAACAAGAATTCTAAACGACAAAAAACCCTAATGCTATAAATGCATTTGGGGATGTCTCAGGGCTGGTTGCTCGAAGTTCCTCCCGTCCTACTCTTATAGAAGTCAGGGAATTATGTGGTAGTAATAAGAGGCAGGGGCTAGCTGGGCATAGGGGCCTATTTTGAAGGGATGGGACAAGGCAAGGGACTAGGGAGGAGTAGGTGAACCCTGGTTGGCAGTTTAAGTGCCCATATCCCCATCTAACGGTAACACCCATGCTTTCTAATTTTAATAGGGATTGAAGCTGTGTTTGATTGCCTTTGGAGTTAAAAGAAATACACTTGCTTCTCCCTGACTTTACATGTACTTTACAAGTGAGATTTAGATATGTGGTAATAATTGAAATATTCTTACATTACATTACAGAAGCAACAGGACTTTTCCAGACAATGGGAAGATATCTTTAGTAGCAGGAGAAGCAAGGCTTTCAGCCACCTTTACATGGTGGATTGGTAGAGAGAAATGCTTCTACAGCCTAATGCTGGATCATGGCATGTACTAATGACCTCTCATTATATAACACATGATAGCCAGGATGGACAGCTGGGCTTGTGGAGATTGTGACAATCCAGGGTTATGGTTTTGGGCCATGTCCTCTCATCCTCTCATAGGTAGAGGTAGTCCTAAACAAGGTAGTGGATGTGAGGGCAGTGGCAGCCCTCACATTGTGTTATCGGCAGGGTAAACATTGGGGAAGATGAGTACATAGTAGAGATGCTCTATAAACTTAATTTTCTGTATATCCTGTGCTGGCTATATATTGTATGTATTATTATTTACATGTTATGTTCATTTTCATCCTCATTGTGTCTGAGTGGTGTTGTGAAATATTTATAATGCATCCTTTTTGCCAGGTTTTGTTCGTGTAACACACTTCTTCATCGTACATATTTTATCAAAACTGAAGAAAAAAAAAACGTATTCACACTATTATAAAATGCATATATAATTTTAGCAGTCAGGTATTTTAGTTATAGCTACTGGAACTGTCTATCAACTTCACACAATCCAAAATAAATCCTGCGTCTTATTTGGAAAGCAGAAACAGCATGAAACTTGATGAATGCATTAAACCTATCAAGGAAAAAAATCAGTAACTATACACAAATAGTTCGTAATTGAAGGCTTTTAATTCTGAATTCAGCAAAAGCTGTATGAAACCATTTATTTCAAAATACCTAATTATTTAATACATGGTTATCTGTAAATGTGTAAGCTTACTGGGCATTAACGGTATCATTTTAAAATAAAAAATCATTCTCACGTTCGTATTAAAAACATAATATTTATTAATCTGAGCAACATGGGAAAGAACAAAAACCACTTGTATAAAATAAATACATTTCTCACGGCTACTCTAAGATGCACATCCAAACGGGAAAAAAAACAAAACACGAATGTCAGTTTTTGATTAATTACAAATTGGTTTTCCCTGTGCACACTGGGAGCGATTGCATTTTTAGTTAAATGATGCTGGATGGTTATTTGAAAGATAAGCATATTGTCAGAGGTTCTCGTTCAGAAAAAGCCCATTATGTTAGAGCAGGTGAGTGACCTGTGTAGAATCCCCAGTGTAGAGACTTCAACAGTTTACTGGATTAGAAGTCTAGCCACGTCAGCGAGGAGAACACGTCAGCACCACAAATTGGAAAATATCCTGGGATTTGTGGAAATCAAAAGCAATATAAAAGTCACTGGTTCCTAAAGTTATCAGCAAAATTTACAGCCAGGTATTTACGGTCCAACCACAATCTTGAGAAAGTGTACTCAAATCTGGCTATTTATTGAGTAGAAAGGCTTTTTAGGTGTATTAATGAAAAATAGAATTTACTAATAACAAACAAATCGAACAAAATGCAATTACTTATATGCAGTCTATTGCATATAGGTAGTGGTTCTCAAACCAGCCTATGTGTACGTGTAAGGGTCTTGGATTTAGATGGCATTGGATGTAATTGTGTTCCAGTAGGCCAATAGATAAAACATTGGTTGATGGTTGTCTGTGAGGACCATAACTTTAAAGAGAGGCAGTCATCTTTGATGGGCCAATATGTTTAAAATATACACATCTTGGGGTGATGATTAGGAAACATAAATGCTAGATGCAGAAGCCTAGTTGTCCTCATCGCCAGATGCAAATTACCCATACATGCCCGAGACAAAACAAGAGCAAAAAAGGAAGGAGTGGGATGGTTCTTTTTTTTAAGTAATCTATTGTAGTAGATAAAGAAAATGTAATTTTAGGTAATGATCTACATGCGTACCTCCTAATATTAACTCTTTGTGATCCAAATTCTTAGCCCATTAAAGATGCACACATGTTGTATGAACATTATTAACACCTCACATGGCAATATTAAAAATGTTTGCAATTAAATGTATACGGACATTATAAACATTGCACTTCATCTGTTAGCCAAAAGGCCACTAAAAATAGTGGATAAAAAGTTTTGTAGTACATAGCCATGCACTCTACCAAGGAACCGGAGCACCACCAAAGCACTTTTATATAACGCACTTAAGTTGTACTGGAGTTTCAGTAGCACTTCATTGAGAACAACCTGCGGTTGGCCTATTTACTTAAATAATAATAATTTGAAATATATATATATATTTGTATGTGGCTGCATGCTTTTCTCCTGCTAACTGAAGGTTGGGGTCTATCACACAAGCAGCAATAAAGTTAAATGGGAGACACCATTGAGCACTGGCCCACCAGTCGTATGCCCAGTCGGCCTAATGTCCAGTCTGGCCCTGAGTTTTATATATCCTCAGCTTTATGACCAGACTATTGAATGTTCCCTGAAGAAGTTGAAACTCTCGTGTGTAACTCATCCCACTTAACCAACTGCATTAACTGTGCAAGAGGAATCGCATTGTGAAAGGTGCTTCATTCAATGTATATTGACTATGTAGTGGATTTAAAGGCACACATTTGTGCGTGCCATGTGCTTCATGAAGAACAGGAGAGGATACTGGAATCAAGGCAGACAGAAAGAGAGAAGCAGAGCAATGCTATGGGATGGGATACCAGATTTAATGATGTTCACATTAATGCATAACATGGCCATGAACATCATTCATCTTATTGTTGGGAAATACAACAGCATGTACTGTATAATATGTACGAAAAGCACTAGTGGAAATCATGCCACAGTCCATTAGAATGAAACTACTAATGCATGCGTAAACAACTAGGTGATTTCCTTATGCGAATAACAAGGCACAATAATCAAGCATGGCCAGAGGAATGATGGATTATAATAATTGATAATCCCACTCCGCTTTGTGCCTTAGTACACCTGGCCCATGTGTCCCTATCTACATACTTCTGTCCTAGAGTGCATTGGAAACTTTACACATTTCTTTTAGATATCCCCATATTGACTTTTTTTGCTGCTGATATCGAAAGCAGAGCAAAAGTGCTATATGTCAGGTCCAATGGGATCTGATTGCTTCTCTTTAAATAATCGTTTTGTACCATTTTTGCACCATTTATGAATTCTCAGCAAGGAGAATGTTAATCCTTACCTGTGTCATGTTGTGTAAGACAAGAGGTCATTGTTGACTTGAGTATGCCAAGACCGCTAAAGCCGCAAACTTTTGATTCCACAAGCATTTAGAAACAGATTATAGGAAGAAGTAAATTCACTTAACTCCAATGAATACCTAATAATCTCTCCTGACATTAGAGCTGAAATAGCTGCCATCACTGATTTGGTGGAGAGTGGTATTTCTTTATGCAGAGAGGCGCCATTTATTTAATCAGCTCAAGAGGCATTACTAACAGCACAGATGCAATATTTTGACAGGTTATTAGATTGTGAAATGCCTCACTCTTCCACAAAGTGCCCAATTACATTTATTGATGTATACAATGTTCTTAAATTAATAAATATTTAAAATACATGTTCAGGATACTGTCAATGATTACCTGTAGCTCTTTTTAGAATGTAACAAAGAAACACTTTTATTACCCCCCCCATCATATTTACTTTTATTTATAAAACCTTGTACAGTGTGTTGTAGATTAGGTCTAATTAACCTATTCACAATCAAATGTTTTTCATGCCACAATGTTTTATGCTATTTTTGCTGATTAATTTTCAGCCATTATTCCTCTTTTCTATGTTTTCTATACCCAACCGCATTACATATATATATATATATATATATATATATAATTTTAATATAATTTTTTTTTTTTTACTAAATTGTACTAAATTATAATATGTCTGTGTGTAAATATTTAATATCAGTCTGCATTTTTCAGTTTTAGTTTTAGGCAATGCAACTATTATGCCTTATGTGTGTCTTTTAAATTTCCTAATATGAAATGCTTGTATTATTTATAAGGGCAGTAATTATAGACACCACAGGAACATTATCAGCCTCCTGAAATGTCACTGATTTACTTTACATGAACCCTTCAGGACCATCTGTCATTTCATAGAGGTATTAACGAGAAAAAAAGAAAGGAAACCTTGTTATCTTCCTATTTAAGTTAACAAGCAAAAACATTACATGAATAATGCAAATGGAGTTTTTTGTTTATGTAATCAATATGAAGAATACAACTTAATTTATTTAGAAAATGAATAAAATCAGCAATAAGTACAAAACACATCATATTTGGGGGATTACATTTGAGAAAGGCATCCTGCATTCCTGCTTCTCATACGTATTTTTGTTTTAAGTTGTAGCCATGTGTGCATGATTTCACATAGTTATGCAATGGGTGCAGTTGTCATATTTTCTACTATTTAAAATATTCCACCTCTCCATTGTTTCACCCCCTCTTTCCTTTACATCTTCTCACTTTCAAAGTGTGCATCTTTTTGTGGAAATTACAAAATATTTTTTTCCATTATTTGTTGTGTGTTAATTGAGTTTTTTTAGCTTGACACGAAAACAGTGACAAGTAATGTTCCCTCTAAGCTTTGCATCTCTGTAGACTCACACACAATTTGTAAAAAGCACACAAAAGGTTACTAACATATTTCTCGCCTCACCTCCTCATCCCCAGCACATCTGAGTCTGGCAGTCGCTTACCTGTACAACACAGGTCACCATGGTGCATCTATAGCTGCCCTGCCTTGCAACGTAAAGGAACTGCTGCCAGATATAACAGCACACCTTCAGAGGTTTAGTGGAGTCCATACCTCAATGGGTCAGGGCTGTCCTGGCAGCAAATGGGGGACCTACACAATATTAGGCAGGCGGTCATAATCATACACGGCCAGGACTGCCCACTGACGTCAGTGGGTGGTCCTGTGACGTCGGTGGGAGGTCCCGCTGACGCCGGTAAGCGGTCCCGCTGACGTTAATGGGAGTTCCCGTTGATGTTGGGGGCGTTCCTGCTGATGGCATCAGGAAACACCCCCATTTAAAGGACCAGGAGTATTCGGGTCTTGCCCCTGGAGAACCAGAGAAGCAGTGCTTACCCGGCAATCTCCAGGTCAAACCCGGAGAGTTCCCAGGTATGGTCATAATGTTATGGCTGATCTGATCTCGATATACAAATAGACGTGTTGATGTTCTATTTAATGGAATGACTAGATATGTAACTTCATAGTTTGCATGAGGCTGTGCCAACATTATTTTGAAACAACTTCAAGATTACATTTGCACAAGCATTCAGTGCACATATACTTTTGTAACAAAACTTTGCACAAAAAAATGTTGCACACCAACTACTAAAAATGTGAGGAAAAAAGGTCACAAGCAGTGTCCAAATACAATCTCACATAATAACTCAAACGTATTCCATCTGATTTTTATGGTTCATAATTCAAAAAGGTAAATATATACAGGTCTATATAATCAATTTCTGTCCTACTAGATATGGATGTTAGTGTAATGCCTCAACCATTATTATTTAATTTTGAGGGGAAGTTTGTCAAAGATTCTTCTGTATCCTGCCAACTGAAAAATAAGTCATCAATATAACGGTAATAAGTTATCCAATTTTGCACTGTGTAACATAAACAGGTTAGCACATCTGGGTACAGATTTTGTGCCCATCACCGTACCTCTCTTTTGTAAATAAACATCATCAAGAAGAAAAAGTCATTATTATCTAATACAATTTTGATTTTCTGTAATATAAACTCAGTTTGTTCTTTTGGATTACATATATCTTTATTTATAAAGAAATTGACTTTTTTGTGTTTTATATTGGTGTAAAGGAATGTGACAGCCTTGGTTACTAATATAAAGTCATCCCATCATGTCCCATCCTCCAAAATTGAATGTGTCCTTTAAGTATGAGGGACATACTTTCACAAAAGGCTGCAGGATCCGATCACAATATTCTGACAATGGGTTCTTCTGGAATACTGTATTTTTGTAGCATATAAAATATTGGGGACCGGGGAAGGGCTTTGTTTTTCTTCCTCTTCTGTCACATTTTCAGATAACCATTTGTCTGATGATGAATCTTGCAAGAGAACCAGGAAGATTTTGCTTCTTATTGTCCAAGTTCTTTCTGTACTGTGAAAGACATCTTTAATTGAAAAATGCCAGGCATATAATCAACAAAGAAATGCATATAATTTTGTTGGTGAAATATGGGTTAAAATTTTATTTTGAGCCCAGAATGCATTTTTGACACAAACCTCTAGGGCAGCTAAGGATTTTACATATAAACTGAGAACTTCAAACGGAAGGTTTAATTATGCATTAAATGGATTACTGGCTTTTCATTAGTCTACGCATCTTCTGTTTTACAGGTTGGGAAAAAAAGAGATTTCAGTGCATGGTGTGAATTTGGGGACAGTGTTATTAACTTAGCTTTTTTCCTCCTTTATTAATCAATTAAGTTGTGTTTCCTAAAAAGTGCAGCCATTTACAGTATACACTATACAATATATACCCGTGGGAAGTCCCAGCAAGGGATATTGTTAAAGCACATTGAGCAGACATGCTGGCAGCGGAGGTTGTTTACACGCTTAGACAATCTCCCGTGCCGGCACTCGCCCCCGTGGAACGTGCTGGCAGGGGAGGCTGCAGGTCCCCTGCAGCGCTGCGGGGGATCTGTATCCTAACCCTGCTGGCTGCCCGGCGCCCTGAACTGCATGTCCCGAGTGTTGGGCGATACGAATTGCTCAGTTGTGCGCTAAACCCCGAATATAGGCCACACCCCCACTTTAAAGACTTAAAGTGGAGGGGGAGTGCGGCCTATATTCGGGCAAATACGGTATTACACACACAGTCACACAAACATACAAACACAGTCACATACACACACAGTCACACATATATCACACATACCTTACCTTGTGCTGGCTGCAGCTTATGCTGAGCTACGTTTGAAGGAGGCCAATTAAGAGAAGCTTCTAAACCAATCAGAAGAGTTGAGAAATATCTCCTAGTTCACTCAGAGGTTTCAATCCAGAGTATGACTGCTGAGCTTTTTTTGTGGTTGTTGAAAAAATTGGAGGGATACTTTGTCTCTCCCATTGGGCCCCCCGGGACAGGTGGGCATCTTCCAACTGTAATGGTTGTACATCCTGATGGCTTACGTGCATTGCTAATCAGGGAAACGTCTGTAAGCCAAGGAACTGGGAAGGGGGAGACCTACCAAAACATAGGTGGCAAGAACATTAATTTAAAGGAGATACCCAGCTATCATTTGCATAACACGTCATTTATTGCTCCTCCGAAGCGTAATATAAAATGGGACATAGACATTGTCCCAAATCGGTTACTTCATAGTCAATCATTTTGATTAACCAAATTGATGGTTATAAAGATTTTACCTGCAACACTGGCATCTTTAAACTATATGTCACCGTTCAATACAATATAATTTTCAATAAGGATTCGTTTTCAAGATTTACAATACATTGCTTTTTTCCCTTTACAGTAGACTTGTAAAATCAACATTTGGCATTCAGTTCACATTAAAGGAGTGTTATTTAATTAAAAGTAGAGACTAAATAGGGGTCAAGTCACCGTATAACCAATTGTCTTTCCAAAAAACTCTCAATGACAGACACGAGACAGGCTTTTATTTAATTGTATCTTTTGGAAGGTTTGTCTGTGTCGAGTAAAGCCAGGCATAAATAAATGAGGCACTTTGCAAGATTAGAATGGAGATTCACTAATTTCTTTTATTGTACACAATATACCTTTTTACGACTGGCACTTCATCGGCCTGCATGCTTACAATCAAATGTGAAATCTTCTGAAATGTGCCGAGCAAAATCTTATTGAAATTTCCTAGTGTGCCCTTCAGTGTTAAATGACTCTGTCATGCACCACATTAAATGGAAAGTCAATAACATTTTGAAAGTACAAGATGTTGCATTAAACCATCAATACCAAACAATTCAATAAATTAAAGTTTTACGGAATCCAATCTAATGGTAGAACAGCCAAGTATAACTGTGGCATGCTTATAGATAGTGTGCATCTAAAATACTTTAATGGTTTCTGTTAAATAAAAAAACTCAAATTGCTTTTCCTACCTTCTATTGAACATGTTTTCTTAAACCTTTTGTTTGAAGATTGGAGATTTTGTAAAATATGTACTGAACAAACAAATAAAAACTGAAGTGCCTGAGAAATTGAATGATATATATGTATTATATATACCGTACTTAAATATAATATAAGTAAAATTAGACAGTAGACTAGTAAGTAGCAAAGTGTCAAAAGTTACTATATGTTAGAATGTCTCAGACTTCTTTGAGATTGAAATCCCCATTACCAATTACCATATCATGTATTCCTATCATGTGATAAATATTTAAACTAGGAATATGTACAGGATAAACCAAAGTCAACCTTCAATTCCATTTCAATCAATCTTTTTTTCATTGTGCATGTTTCTGGTCTGCTTGTGTATACTACATGGCACAATGAGATCAGGGCCAAAGAGCATGTGGTCATGGTCATCATTGACCATTTGTATCTTGTGTTTATTTGTCTGAGCGCTAAACATACATGTACACTTCATACAAATGTTAAAAATATAAATAAAAAATATCTTTATTTGGTAAATAGATCTTGAGTCCAAATAGAAATTCCAAAAATCAGCAACAGCTTCTCTTCTTAATCACTCCCACAAGGATATGGCAGACTTTAGAGCACTCTTTGCTCAGTATATAAAGAATATATAGAAGGAACGGTAACATCAAAACCTCCAGAATGCAATAATCATCAAATGTCATGCAAAGTAATAGGGAAAAAAATGTTTTGTGTAAAAAACAATAATATATATTAATGCAACACACAATATTCTGCCTACTTGAAAGCACTAAGCACATAGTCTAACATTAAATGCATATATAAATAAATGGTGGAGTCCACTGGAACACCCAGCACGAAACTTCACAGGCTCTGAGATACAGTAGTAAAGTATTGAAATCTGTTTGAAACTAGCCGACGCGATATGTTTCGCTCCTGCCACGTGCTTCATCAACAGTGTTGATGGTTTCTTCACCATCGCAAGCTATTAACTCCCAGGTTCCACAGTCTCCTTGATCATTCCATCCAATCAGTATGTGACCTAATATACGACCTGGAGCAATCAAGGGTCAGAAAACCTAATGAATAGAGAATGCCCACATGGGTATAATAAACATCAATTATTTAGACTTAAACTTTTCAAACGTTTTATAGGACATTGCCAGTTACATTGTTTCCTTTGAGCATATATATATTTATCACAAGAAATATCCAACCCGATAAAGGGAGAAGGTTTGGCTTAAAGTGCTAATGTGCTTAATAGGACCTTGCCAGTTACAATGTTTCCTATGTATATATAATTATCACAATACACTGCGAACAGTCTTATAATACAGATCATAATAATAATAAAGGCAAATTGTAGTATTGTACTATTACATGACATAAATGTTTTTATGATCTGAGGTTCCGAAAAAGAAACAAAGATAAAAGGAGTGGGGCACAGTCTTATAATTTAGTAACAGCTATAATGTTAATATACTGTAGGTGCAATATAAATGCAATATGACATTGGAAGAAATTAAACAAATCAAATTCAATAGTAAGCCCCTCTGCTGTTTAAGTTCTAAGTTTAAATAACAACATTTCAGTCTGACCTATATGAAATACTGTAAAGTACATGGGCCCTTTAAAGAGCTGGAGAGAGAACTCTATGCAGCGTGAGTTGGCCCGACGGCTGTTTCCTGCGTGGTCCAGTCGGGAAGCAAGAAGATGTGTGAATTGCAGCAGGGGGTGTGTTCCTGATGCGGGGCTAAGGACGGGGCAGACTCAGCGCCATAGTTGGAAGCCCAGAACTGATTTTCTGAGGCTCTCTAGTGTGGTCCTTCTATACGTTGTAGGTGAATCAGTTTATGAAGTTTTGATTCCTGGCTTGTCTGACTACCCCCTGCCTTGTTATTTTGTTCCTTCCTGATCTGATCTGTTTACCATACCTGGTTATCCTTACTACCTGCTCTGTGTTCCAACCTTGACTTCATCTGACTACCTGTGTAGTACCAAATCGGGTATTCACTACCGTTCTGCTTACCTACCTGGAATCCTGTGGTATTTGTCCTGGTATCTACCTGCAGCATTACCAATATAGGTATCTGGCAACTCCTGCAGTGCTTTGCCTCTTTATATCTGCCTTTACCTGAACCTCTATGTTGGGATCTGAAATCTTTTCTTGGGGCTCATCCACATTATTGAGCAGAAAGTGCCCCAAAGTCTGTCATGTCCTTGTGGGAGCGATTAAGAAGCTTTTCCTGATTTCCAGAACTATAAAAAAGAGAGATCTATGTGCTTCTATTTTCCAAATATACTGTAATTATTTTTTGGGGGACATTTTTTAACACTTGTTTAAGGGGGAACACTTATGGTTAGCACTCCTTTGTTCATATATTTTCAGTGTAGGTGTATTTTAGGGGTATTAACCAGCTTAAATTGTCAATTATTGCCTTTAGCTCCTTTTCACTATTTTGTTTTATATTTAGTTTATTTGTAGTTAAAGGGACAGTTTACTCTTCCTGAAAGCCTTACTAAAGAAGAATGCATATAAAAGTGTGTTATGAGTACATTAACATGCAAAAAAACTAAAATAACTTGTTGAAGTTGAAGCTGCAGTCTTGGAGTTGCTTGAAGTTGCCAATCAGTGACATGAAAGCACTCCCGTTGAAACCCATGGCAAAATAGCTGGTGGATATGCAAGAGAGCACCATGGAAATTCAAAGGGACCTCTCACTAAAGTGACTATGACATCTGAAGATGTGACAGGGACACTATCAAGATTATCCTCAATAATAATTGTTGCACCTATATAGAACAAACTCGATTTGTGCATGACAAGCAAGATTGGTTAGGATTTGTTTTTTGTTTCATTTTTTTGCGCATTTGTTCTAGGAGAACAAATTTTATTTCCTGATCTTTTGGATTAGGAGGAAATTTGGAGGATTATTCCATTTCAAAATGAAATTCAGCGCAATTTTTTTCAATGGTGGGGGGGTCATCTCTTTTACCAATCTCACATTTTAGCAAGATTTACTTCAAGCAGCAGAATCTTAGGTGTCTCCAATTTTAAATGCTTAGATTCTTAAACATTTGCTGGCACATTATAAGATTTTTATATATAAATTCTATAGGAATTTTATATATGATATAAATATCAGAAACAAAATCTCCTTATATGGAAGACAGTCATAGGTAAAACACACTACAAAGAGAAGTGATGTTGACTGATGAATACAACAAATAAACCTGATTTTTGAACTTTTTTGTTCTGTTTTTCTTTTTTATATTTCTAATGAGTATGTCATTATTTTTTTTAGAAATATATGTCGATCAAGGGTTTATATTGTAGAGGCAAAACTGGAAATATGTTTTTTTTCTGAAGATCGTTTGGAACTCATTTTAATGGACTTATGGCATTACGTTTTAAAGTCATTAGCTGTGTAACAATGTAAAAATGTAAAACAATTCCAATTTTACAGCAGTTCATATTTCCCTAGACTCGGCGCTCCTATATCTCCTTTGCAAAACTGTTTAAAAATGGATATCCCAGGTGCAGAATAAAAATATTAAGGCTCCCAAAATGCATCTCTGAATTATTTTAGCCTATTGCACAGCTAGCTGAAGATAGTTTATTCTGCTAATTCATTTTCTGCTGCTGAGTAATGGGTTATGTGCGTATCCATTTGATTGGTTGCCTTAGAGGTATCCTAAATTATCCTTTCTCCAAAATATTTTATTTGGCTAAAGTCCATAATTATATTAGCACAATTACTTTAAAAAGAATAAATTAAGCTTCATTAAAATCATCCAGCTATAGGGGTATCAACATTTTGTAGAGGTTTATGGTTCACGAGGATGAGCACAGATGTTTCTTGTATTTCTGAAGCCAATTAATTTTATTTCAGTTCTGGTTTAGCGATTCTGTGAATCACAGAATCTGAAAGCTTAATTTGTTAATGTGTTTAAATGAAAATATAATTAAATGTACTTAACACACACACAAAATAACCGGATCTGTCATATGAATAATTTCTAGTATTGCAAAATAATTTTTAGAGAGGAAAAATCTAGTGTGCTTCAAAAAAACAAATATTGAAATCATGTTCAGATTATTTCATTGACATATTTTAGAATCTTTTCTTTTTTTCTGTATATTTTAGAATCCCTTTAACTTTTTGTAATGTAAAAATAATATTTGAACCTTAATGGCATGTATGATTTAGACTGAATAAAAGCATGTTATATTTGATGTCATCGTAATTCTTTTTTTCCAATTTCAGGTCAAAAGCTGGGGCTTTAAAAAAATAAATAAAATAAAAGGGATCCTGGTGAGTGCATTTCTCCTTGAAATATCATGCTTTATTTCAATGTGTGTTGGGAAAATATATTTGTACAGAATAACATTGTGGCGTTACAGTTAATGAAATCAATCTATATGGAGTTACCTAAAATTTTGGTAATGTATATTCTTATTTGATATTTACAGACCAACATTAGAATGTTCAGTTAAATAGATTAGATGGTCACACGTTCTACCAAATTGTGAATGTCCTTGTTCTTGCAAGGTATAAAAATGGGGCCTAAAGGAGAAGGGTAGCCACAATTGGAGAGATAAGTAGATCTGAACTGAAATGCCAAAGGGGAAAGTAAATAATGAAATTAGATTACGATAAAGAGGTAATGAGTGGGTGCAGAGGGTGTCTGTAAATGGATCAAGTAAAATTAGATGGTGGCTAGAATTCCAATGTACATGTTATTTGGTCCTTCACATTATACCTTCCTGAAATGCTAAAAGATACAGTCACAGCATACTTGGAAACTCTCCAAGTTTGACCCAGAGTCACCAGGTGAAGGCTACTTCGCCTGGTCCGGTTCTTGCTGCTTTGGGCAGGGAGAGCAATGTTTGTCAGGGAGTGCAGCAAGCCTAGCCGCTTCACAAATCCCCTCCACAATAAGAAGGAATGCTCCAGGTAGCCTACTCTGGGAAGCCTTTAGGTGTGCCTGTTGTAAATGTGAGTAGTTTACTGGCAGTAACAGAGTGCATTTGAGCTGGACTTTAGTATGTAAGAATATAACATACCTTAGTGCAACTATGGCTTAGATTCCAAAACGTGTTCAAATACATAACACTCTTGCTGTTTGATATAGATTATTTTGATGTTCTCCTCACACAGCTGAGACATTCAGCTCTTAGATTTTTGAGCAGCTGGTCTAACCTTCTTACTTCATCTGGCATTTTCTAAAATTCACACGACTTTTAAAAATAACACATGCTTTGAAATAACTATAGAATGGAAGATTTAATGTTTTACTTGTGACATTTATCATAAGGCTCTTAATAGCTCTTTATTCGTGCGCTATGACAGCAAATATGATCTCCCTTTAAACAACATTGTTAACAAAACCTTACTCTTCAAATGTAACACCCTAGAATCCCTTTGATATGGCATCATCCGAACATTTTCAACATGTATAGGATTTAAGGGAGCTGCACAGTACTCCAGACTATGCTGATTGGCAAGGTTACTCAAGAGACAGCTTCAGTGTACCCCTGAATTCATCCTCAGAGCAGCTACCCCTTATTGCCCTACACTTCAGACAGCTCTGGCCACTGGATATAAATGTATATATATATATATATATACTTACTTACTGTATATACTGTATATTGATCCTTTTGATGTTATTTGATGTTATATCTTGGCATTCCACCTCTTAAGTACACATGGTGGAAAATTGGCCCCTGTTAGAATGTGTTTTTTGTGTAAATATTTTGTCTCAATGCATGATGTTACTATTGGCTATTTTACATGTGGAGGAAACTAAAACATGACATTAAATATATACAGACATAAAACTTGAGCCTGAGTTATACTGTAGAATATGGCTTGTGAAAATGGACCCAAAGTGCTTAGGTGTTTCCTAATTCCTTTTTGGTTCTGGCAAAATTCAGAGGGCTTTTCCTATTTCGGAAACAAAAATTAGTTGTGGCTCACCCTCATTTACTCATTTTATACACTCGCTTGCGCTCTCTCAATGTTTCCCTACCTTTTCACCCAACTGCTGTTCCCTGTCTCCTTTTCTGCAACTCCACTTCTTATCTTGCGTCTTCTTGTTTTTCTTGTTTTTTCTTGGTCCTCTTCTCCCCACAATCCATGAAGTTATTCAAGCCATTGTAGTGCTTCCACAAAATGGCAAATGGGTGATTGGCTGCCTCTGTGGTGCCCCCAAGAGACGCCAGAATTATGCAGATGCAGCCATGGAGGAAGAGAAGCATTTCTGCACTTCTCTTTCTCTGCAAACCGGTCGCCATTATTTTGACCTCTTGGTGTACTCCTGCAAAAAGACAAAGCCACTGAGCACTCCCTGCTTCGCTTTTATTTATTTAACTGTGGGTCCCTCCTCATTTTCAGACACTGGTATGAATTAACACAAATTTCACTACAATTAAAATTCAATTCAAATGTGCAAGTCTTATGTAGGACGTTAGGCTCATAGTAAAATGACATAACCTTACCACAGCTACACCTACTGGTTTGGTGCTGTTCACAGCCATTATATATAATACATGCAGTTACAGATGGGAACATTCTCACTTTAAATACACAAATCATTTTAAAGATGCATAAGGAAAACAAATGAACATTGTTTTCCAAAGAAACAGTATTATAATTTCAAATAAGGTGTTTTTTTAATGCACAATTGTTAACAAAGAAACATTTTTTGTTCTATGGAAAGTGGTCATATAGTCATTTTAATGTTATTGTTAATATGTCTATAAAATACATAAATTAACCCAATATAATGTAAACAAAAAACTCCCTCTCTAAGGCCCAGTGGCAAACGTTAAATATAGTTGCAGTATAGTTGCAGTGTATAGCCAGTTGCCTTTTAGGCCCTACACCAAATGTCAGAGCAAACCGATTTTAGGCTGGTAACTATTTTGCATAAATTATTTTACTGTATAGAACGAACAGACAGACCTTTTGCCTCAAGTTCTATGTCTCCCTTGGATAATCCTGCTTTGCTTGCAAAATATTTATGCACAGAAGAAGAAGTATTTAATTATACTACACACAAGCAATTGAAAAGAAAGAAAAAAGACTCTCCTAAGTGTTAACAAAGCACAGTGGCAAATTAATTCACAACACCTTGGGATATATTAGTCAGCATATGGTGCATGATTGTTATTGTCTTTATTTAACATTTAGAAAGTCAAAAAAGTTTTCTCAAATATATGTGAACTTGCTATTTATTGGTAATTTCCTATTAAACTAAGGTATATGTACAATGTATGTAATATATATGGTACTGTGCAAATGCTTTAGGCAGGTATGAGAGAATGCTGTACAGTTAGAATGCTTTCAAAAATAGACACGCGTGAATAAATGATTCTTATCACTTAACACAACGCTAAGTGAGTGAAGAGAAGACAATCAATCTAAATCAATTCGATATTTGACCACCCTTTGTTTTCCAAACAGCAACAATCTTTCGAGGTGAACCTGATACAGTCAGGGATATTTTTTTGCATATAGTTAGATGCATGATTATTATACCAAACAGGTGCTAACGATCATCAATTTAATATGTAGGTTGAAACACAATCATTAACTGAAACAGAAACAGCTGTGTAAGGAGGAAAACAAACTGGGTGAGGAACAAACAAACTCACTAACAAGGTGAGGTTAACGAAGACAGTTTAATGTCAAAAGCCATGCAGAAATTTCAAGGCAGACAGTGGTTTCCAGATGTTTTGCCCAAGCTCTTTTGAAGAAGCAAAAAGAAAAGGGCAATGGTGAGGACCATAGACACAGTGGCCAGCCAAGCAAACTTAGTGCAGTAGATGAAGGACACATCATGCTTACTTACCTTTGCAATCGGAAGATGTACAGAGGTGTCATCAGCTCAGCAAAAAACAGGGAGAGGTCTGATTAGAAGTGGTCATCATGGAAGACTTGCAGCTGAAAAACCATACCTTCGATGTGGAAAGAAGCGACTCAACAATACACAAAAACACAGAAATTGCAGAAAAATGGCTACAGGTGCTTTGGAATAATGAATCACAAATTTAAATATTTGACTGTAGCTGAAGCTGGATAGCAGTACAAGAATGAGTGTTTACAGGCAACTGCAAAGCATAGTGGATGTTGCTTGCAAGTTTGGAGCTTCATTTCTACAAATGGAGTTGGGGATTTGTTCAGAATTAATGTTCTCCTCAATGGTAAGAAGCAGAGGCAATACCACTAGAGGAGGCATCTGACTGGCACAAAATATACTACAGCATAATGACCCCAAACATTCAGAAAAAGTCATCAAGAACTAGCTTCGGCGTAAAGAAGAACAAGAAGTCCTGGAAGTGATGGCATGGCCTCCATAGTGCCCTGATCTCAACATCATATAAGAAGAGAGACAAGCGACTAAAGCTGCCTAAATCCACAGAAGAACTGTGGTTAGTTCTCTAAGATGTTCGGAATAACCTACCTGCATAATTCCTTCAAAACCTGTGTTCAAGAATTGCTGCTGTTTTGAAGGCAAAGGGTGGTCAAACTAAATATTGATTTGATTCAAATGATAAAAAAATAAATTTGTTAGGGGTAAAATGGTGTTATGTTTGAAGCAATCAATGTACGCATGCAAAAAAACATAGCCCTTTACTTGTATGAGTATATTGTACAGCTGGGTATGAGGAGGAAACTGCATACAAATGTACAAATTCAAAGGCAGTTTACAAAAAAATAAATATTCTTTATAGAACGAGACTAGTATATTAGCATATGTTTGGTTTATTATCTCTCTTGTTGTTTTCTGATATGCCATAGTTTACATGATTTACTGATTCCATAATACAGACAAAGGGATTTGCCTGTTTCCTGCATCAAATGAGAAAGTTAATACCTCCTTTGTTCATTTAGCACAAAAAGTACAGTAATATCAGCTCTGGCTTCTGGGTGACTTTAATTTTATGCTGGATCCTTACAAGAAATATATAAATGACTTTTAATCTAACAGTGTAAATCCAGAACTAGCTGAAAGCTGCATGTGACCAAATCAATAAATCTATGGTTAGCGCACTATACTATCATAGCCTATGAATATTTTATGGTCAGATTGTGCCTTCTAACTACTGTGCCTCTTCTAATGCAAAAGGATTGTTGCTCTGGAAATTATTCAATTTCATTGACCTTGTAAAAGGTACTTACATGTATGGATGTTTTGAACAAATGTAATTTTTGACAAAATGTTTAGTCGGCACATGTTCATCCGTTATAAGGAACTCTGCAGATGCTTAGACAGTCTTAGTTTTTTAGTAGTTATCAGAAATTATCTATCACAAATGAGCAAATAAATCCTTGTCGGGAATTGCTCTGATGTGGAAACTACATAGAAACTACTATAAACTATACCTTTATCTAACCTGCAGTGGAAATAAAGATCAGTTATTCTGTATCTAGACCAGTCTTGACTGCTTATAGGCCAATAGCTGGCCGATACTCCCAACTTAGCAAAACAACACTAGCTGCTGCTGCTGTACAGGACATGTTTCACCAGCTGTAGGAAAGAGGTAGGCCTTGGATATGTCCAGCCATATATACCCCCTTGCACTCACAATGTTGCACCCATGGACCAATGGCCCACTCCCCTGACTGGCCCAGCATGCATCTCTCTTGCTGTTCCTCTTTTTAATGCTGAACATGATATGATCTTTGGTGCCCTGATCTGGATGTTCAGCAAAACAACTAATGAAAGGTGTATGTATCATTGGTAAAGGGGCAGAAAGTCTCTGAACCCTTCGTAATGTGCTTAACTTCATGAGTTGTGATTATACTAAAAAGAGTTTATACTAAAAAGATACTTGTAAAAGGAAAAAAGTCACTATTAAAGATTTACATAAGTGCTTGGTCATCTGGTATTTATCTTAGTAATAATTTGTTAATGACACTTTGATTGGTGTCACTTATTTATAGGATAATATTTTATTCTAATGAACAAAGGCTCTAGTGTCAAATACCAAGAGATAAGCATATTACCTTTAGCCAATGCTATGTAAAAAAAAACAACGTTATAATGTATGAGGAAGATCTAGTTACAGTACAAGAGTCAAAACGACCTTACTGGAAAAATAGCACTCTGTAAAGGCGTTCCAAAAGCTAGGGTCACAGCCACTGTCAAAATCAGACATGAGCATCCTATAAAAAGAAAAACTAAACTTTTCAAAACTTTTCCGATGCATTCATGTTTTTTTTATTTTACTATTGGCATCTTGGGTTAATTATTTTTGTTCCAGGTGCCTTCAATTTTAAATATTAATGTCTTGATAATATTATTCAACTTCACACATCACAGTATGGTATAAGTATATTATAGCTATAGCTGATTAGTTCTATCATATTCTGTAGTGCTATACAAAGGGATCCAAAAATAATTCTTCTCAGGTATGCTTAAACAAATGAGGCATTGTTCCGTGTTTTTGTCTAGTGATGAATACTCCAATATTATACCCTTGCTCATCTTTTACATACAATGGTTTTTACAAAAAAAAGCTAGACACACTTAGTTAGAGTTCGTTTGTCTTTTATTGGAGAAATGAAACGGCGTTTAACCTACGCTGATGAGTTTAACACTAGTGTATACACTGCAATAGAAACATCATCCCTAGTATTCTTTTATACTCAAATCTTTTCCAGAAAGAATTCTTAATTGTGTGCAATTTTTGTTAATATTGTTCGTTTGGAACACTTTATTGTCATCTGACACAAAAGTAATTAGGTGATTGATTTTTGCTAAAGAGTATGTGTTGTTCTTATGGGATTGAGAGGTTTGCCAATATTTATTTGCTTAATATGCTTGCGAGTACAATTAATGTTTTGTCTGAATGGAATAGCACTTTTAAACAAAAGATCTTATGCGACCCCTTTGAACCACTTGCCAAATGCACCCACGCTTAGTGTTTTGCTTAAAAGCCACAAAACAGAAACTCCGGTCCCATCAACTAGGGCTGTAATCTCCACAGGGTGAGCTGCCTGGTGGCAATGCCCTTGTGCCTCGTTCAGCTTCCAGAAAAAGATGAGACATCAGGGCTGGACAGAATCTCGAACTCCGCGCCAGGTGCCAAGAGCCTAAGTTATGGCTCTGTACCTGATAGTAAAGTACATATTACATCATTATCATCTTTCTGAAAGATTACCATCAAGTTGTCACAGTTATCCAAAGCCATTTCACCTTGTGTAAAGGCTAACCGTTTGTAAACCTAATTTGTAATAAGAGTCTAAAAGTGATACACCTGAAAACAAGTGACAAAAACATTTCCCCTACAGTTGTCCGGTCACATCTGCTTGTTGCCATTCAATTCTCCTATCTGCTCATGAGAGATAATACAATCATTCCTGGGAATGGAACTTTGTATTACAAAAAAACACTAATTATACACGGTACAGATACAATATTTTCCTTAAATAGGTATTGACTCTAAACATTTGTAAAGTTCACAAAGCACTTTATTTCAATACCTTATAGTGTGGGCAAAATAATATACTTTTTGGACATTTAATTTTGATTAACTCTATATTAACATTTATGTGTTTGGTGCTTCAAACAGTTATCTTACCAACATTTTGAAGTGGGGCACTTTGATTTTACGAGTTATGAAAACCTGGCATGACGTAACTGAGCTGTTTATTTAACAGAGCAAGGAATTTAGAAGAATTAAGTATTTTATTCACACAGTTTAATTTATAAACCAATTTTCTGCTGACTATATACACATTAATGCACCATGCAGGGCTGTAGAACACGTATACCAATCATTCTAGTTCCTAGAAAAAAAGGGACATCATGAGAAGAAAGAGGGACTGGGATATTTAGGTTCAAAAGTTAGACTGTCCACTTGAGGGGCGTTAAATCGCAGTATCTGTTTTTCTATTGTTAATGATTTTGACATTATTCTATACATTGTTCTATCGGCATGCAGAATTCTTTTTTACCCTGCCCAGTGTCCTGTAATTTCTTAGCAAAATGTTGCCAGACTAATATCCCCTAAGACTCTGTATCAAGATACAGGAGACGCTGGAGACCTTCTCCATTTATCCAATGGAATGAATCCCAACTGTAGAGATAATGAGGCTTTTAGAATATTGTTAAATATATGACTTTAGAAGAGTCATACATGCAAAATTAATTTATACCCATACACAGATTTCTTGTTAGCTTAAGATAAAAAATCTAATTAGGTATAAACCTAGTAGGTTGTGAAATATTTAATATAGCTTTAATAGTTTGCTCATGGAATATTAAATATAAAAGAACAAGCTGTGCATATACGGTATGTTTAAACACTATGAATATCTGCCAATATGAGAAAATGATTGAAGTAGTAAATAATGTGTGTGATAAAAAATATATTACAGAAAGGTAGTAAAAACTACTGCGGCTTCACTTCGACACTGTTAGTCAAGTCAGATCGTACCATAATGTGACAAATTCAAGTACTGTGTTAACCACAGGTCGGTACTTGAGGCCGCAATGTGCGATGTGTTCAGGAAATGCCTTAAATGTTGACAATTCTAATAGTAAAGGCAATGAAGGATACCGGAGTTGCTGCGGTTAATAAGTCCTTGTGAGCAGACATGCAGCCGCCATGTCTAATTAGCACTCAAAAGGTTTAAGTCAATGCAACGTAGAAAGATGAATTTGCAGATCTACAAAGAATTTTTAGTTTGGCCTGGGAGGATTAACAACAATTGTTACGTTCCAAAAAAGCATATCTCTTTAATGACCTTCGAAATGAATACCTATATAGAGTGCACAAAATAAAGGAACACCCCAGGTTTACTATGCAGTTCAATGGACATGACACCTGAGTGTCCCCATGAAATTAATGTTTTTTTCCCCCCATCCATGAAGAGGGATTCATTAAAATCACCCAAAGCTGGCAATGGGACATGGAAGGGGTAGTGCTTACAAAGTACTTTGATGTGTATTTACTGTTGGTGGGGGGTGCATGAGGCACCGGCATGTCCCTTTAATGCTTTATATTACCTTTTTAAAAACCCCTCCACTGACAGAAGTAGCTAATCACTTTCATCAAAGCGCACCCACGGAAATCACCGGAATCACTTTCTGTACATGCATGCAGGAGGTTTCCTTAGACCTTGAAGAACCCACTGTTGACGCTGGGTGGCTGGCGGTGAGTTTGCTGCATATGCATGCTGGTAACCATCTAATGCAGGGGTGTCCAAACTGTGGCCCTCCAGCCGCTGCAGGACTACATCTCCTATAATGCTCCTTCAGCTAAGGGGCTGGCTGAGGAGTATGGGAGATGTAGTCCTGCAGCAGCTGGAGGGCCGCAGTTTGGACACCCCTGATCTAATGCATCCGGACGAGCGCATCCTTTGCAAGACAAGGAACTGGGGGAAGGGAAAAGGGCAACCAAAAAAACCCCAAAAACAATATGGTGACACTCCTATCATAACGTGCATATGATGAGTAGAGTGTCCCCTCAAAAAACAAGGAGATGAACAAAAATAGGTTTGTTTTCTGGAGAATCCTTACAAGCAACATGGTTTCTCTTGCATTATTTATTTAAGTGGATCCTAAGCAATAATGATTAATAAAGATATGGTGGATTCTGCTGGTGCACTATGTTGGCCTTCTATAAGTGCTGAACAAAGGACCTGTCCCTGGTTTTTATTAAAATTAAATGTGACTTAAAGTAATGCTGACAGCTGAACAGTTTGGTTACAAATTCAATTGCGATGACAGGGCATTGAGAATGAATAGCAACATTCTTGCTGTCTAAGCTAGGCAAGCCTCACGTGCTGATAAATGCGTCTACTTTGACTATGCAGTCAGCCTTGAAGAGAATTACACAGTAGTACATGCAGTTAAGGTTCATTTCATCAGTCGGAAAGATTTCCATGCAGAACAAAGTCTCAAGAATGAATGGCTTACAAGTAAAGGAAACAGATAATTGTAACAAGCCTCCACATTTTACTTCCACCCTTTTCAGAAGTTTCAGCTGGCTGCTATCTGGTAAACTGCAATCTTTAATATTTAATAGTTATGTTGCTCGCCGTAATATCTATTTGTATATATAAATGCTGTATATCCAACCCCTCAGTGTACTGTAGACTTTTTAGAATATACCTGTCCACTACTTCACACCAAAGTGGGGGGTTTTGAATGTTCAAATCGGCAGGTCAGATGATAGCCCTAGAGGTTTTATGCTGGGGCAAGCAGGGTTCACACTCTGGGTCCCTGCACTTAGAAGGACCCCATAGTGTTGCATCTTTTCCTCTCACTCATGGTGCTTGCATTTTTGAGTGAACTAAAGCTAGATATGAGATAAAATCCCAATGGTCTACTTTCTCAGCCATGCAGAGAACACAAACACAAGGTAGAGCAGTGTCACTGCTTGGTCCTTCCTAAGAAAGAGAATAAACCCTAAGGGCAGCCCTGACCATAGCATGCAGAGGGTGTGCCAATATAAAAACAGTTACGATATTTGTGACCGGCATACTTGAGAACTTGCTTGACCTATTGTGTTATGACTCTGGATTAGTTTCCTCAATCACTGGTCACATTTGTTCACTGCCAACACAATTTCCACGTGCTTCCTACCTACTTCCCACCCACTACCACCTAGTCCCTGGACCCTAAAAAGGAACCATCCTCACCAGTTTGCCCAGGCAACCCAAACAAAGCAACCCTTGTCTTGGAAGAGGGTAAATCTCTGCCCTAGGGCCCGAGAAGTGTATATTTCATGAAATACATAAATACAGACCTGGGTACAGATTCAATAAAAATAACAAAATAAAATTAAAAGTTGAAATAATAATGAATGAAATGAAGCCACCCGTTGCTTTCAATAGTACATTCGTAATTCACACAATAAGATGGCTCTTTCCAGGATTTTAATTTTCATGTTAGCCCTAGATCTCAGATCCAAAATATATTTTTTCTTCAATGTAAGTTTTATTTGGAGTATCCATACAAGTCAAACTGCATACAATACACAGCATATCATGAACCCCAAATGTTATAAAAGTAAATTGAAATATTACTTCATGTACTATTGGTGCAGTTTGTGATAGCAACATTATTTTACACTGAGGATGATGAATATAGTGAAAAAGCTTTTTATATGATAGCCAAGATGAAGAAATACAGAGAGAATGAACGAAGAAAAGGAAAGGAGGAGAGAATATGTATGAGGGTCAAATGAATTCAGAGTTTGCAAATACTCAGTCTGCCAGTGGGAGCTGGGTTGCTTGATGACTCTGTGTTGTCTGTCTGTGTATTATAGTAAGTCAAGGTATGTCTTGTCACAGTAGATCCAAATTAAAATACAACAGATAAAATACAACAGAATTATGGTGTCCCCACCATGTGTAGTATATAGGAAAGAAGGGTGTCCAAAAATGCATAAAGAGGTACAGCCTTTTAAGGGACCTGGAAATGTCATTTAATTTGCAAAAATCCTAAACAAATGTCTAGCCGAGAGGAAGCCCGCTGTGATGGGAGAAACACGTTGTTTTACCCATCAACTAGTGCTGTTCATCAACTAGTGCTGATTTGATGCTGTACTTTTTTCTGCAAACCCTCATGTAAGGTATTTGCTACTATTAAATTATAACCTGCTTTCATAAATGCTGATTTGGGGTCTTTCCTTATTTGGAGGCTCTCGTATTACCCCACTGGGAAGCTTTTAATATATCTACTTGGGATCCCTACAGAGACCTATAGAAAGACCACCTATATTACAAAAATTACAAAGAGGAGATTTCAAAGTTCTTTAAAAAGGTTGTACCTTTTTATTCATTTTCTGGACACCTTCCTTTCCTATATACTTCACATGGTGGGGACACCAAAATTCTATTGTATTTTATGCTCGAAAACTGTTTGACTTATCTACCACTCTCTCAGCATTACATCTATGCTTCTGACCCTCAAGGCTCTTTATAATATTACATTTCCTAACGCTTTTTAAGTATACGTCAGTGGCGGAACTACCGGGGTCACAGGGGTCGCGACTGCGACCCGGCCCTGGAGTTCTGCCAGTCAGGGGGGCCCAAGGGGTGCCGAGCGTTTGGGGGGGGCCTCAGTGACCTACAAAGGGGGGTAGGGAGAGAGTAGGTAGATCGTAAGAAGGGTGGGTTAGGGAGGGAGAGGGTAATCGTGAGAAGGGGGGTAGGGGAGGAAGAGGGTAGATCAGAGAGGGGTGGTAGGGAGGGAGACGGATAGATCGTTTGAGAAGGGTAGGGAGGGAGAGGGTAGATAGTGAGAAAGGGATAGATGGGTTGGGGGTGGGGGTCCTTAACAGATTCTTGCACCAGGGCCCTGAGGTTTCTAGTTACGCCCCTGGTATATGTCCATCTTATATTTTCTTGAAACCCCTTATGAATCCCATATATCTCATTTGTATAGACACCATTTTATCCAGTGGTGATAACTATCTAAACATATCTGTAGGAGAAAAGGCTGGTGAACTGCCATGACATTGTATAGGAATCTTAATGTGTGAAAATAATGAAGTTGCTCATATATCATTTAACGCTAAGATAGCAGGAAGCATATTATTCAGACTGAGAAATGTATAAGATTTAACGTTTGGCTCCAAACATAGGGTCTGCAGCTTTGTGTCAGTACTTGATTTCTTGTCTCTGATTTAGTTTAAAGGGTATCCAGTCCTACTGACTCTTACGAATGTCCTTTAGCAAGTTGTACCTTGAGGGAAGAGCAAAATTAATCTGAGATGCTTGGTAAAGTGCCAGAAGTCAATTAATCCATGTTGCTGTTAGTTTAAAAATACATAAATTCTAGTCCTAATAAATCTTTACTGTGTGGGATAGGATGCACAGTGTCTGTATCAATAAGATATAAATAGCTGGTGACATTCTGTCCCTAGTCTCTACAGACTTTTCCATTTAAAATGATCACCTCTTTGTCTTTAATAGTTAGACTATAAATGTGCTAGCGTGTTCACCGTACATTTTGCAGATCATCTGGAATTCAACTGATAAAATGATCAAACTATTTCTTGTCAGCCATTGATCTCAACAGAAATAGAATTAGCGATAGATTTATTCGGGGGAATTGCCCTAAGCCTTAACGTTATCAAAAACTATGTAAAAAATGAATCTTCTCCTTGGTCTATTCTACAGCGAACCTCATAGTTTCAAAAAAATAATTTGTACAGCATAAGGTTTAAAAAATAAATTGACTTAATTAAAATACGGTAATAATTATTGTGCAGTGATTGATGTACTTGTGTTGAAATCTAATATTCATTCAAATATATTTATCATTTAAAATTCATGACAATAATTAATGGATTTCAGGAAAAAAAAACAACTGGTAACACAGAGATGTGTTGAGCTCTGAAGGACAGAACAAAATAACATTTTCAGTATAGTCATAAAACTTTAAATATCAAACTTTAAAAAGTAATACCTTAAAAGCTACCATAATGGAATGCTCGGTTTCGTTTTTTTTTTCTTTCTACTAAATTAGTTGAAGAATTGTGCTTTGAAAAAATAATTTGATCTCATTAAGTTTAGGATGGCATACCAGCTCAGTATCTCATGAGGCAGATGAAAAACTCAGTTGTAAAATTCAATTTGAATCATTGGCTACTGTTCAAAAGTATACCAATATGGTTTAATAGAAAAATAGTAAGCATTCTTTAAGAATTATATAAATTCCAGGGAAATCGAAAGGTAAAATTATGCGTCCATGGGAAATAAGTATGTATTATAAGTCATTTTATCAAAGCAGGAACCTTGAATTTTTTTTGATTTAAGATGTATGTTTCTGAGGAGCTCTTGAATCAGCCACAGGATGTCTAATTTCTCTAGCAGATATAACCTCGACTGTGTTTCACTTATTTTTGCCCCTGTCTTGCCTTTGTGATGACTCACAAAGCAAAAAAATATAATTGAAAGCATTTTGTAAGTGAAAAATCTATTGTTACTAAACTCCATACAACGCGAATTCTCTATACAGTCAATGTGGCCAATTTTTATAACAGATGTCACCTATTTAGAAAACCAAACACAGTGGTATTAGATTGAAGCAAATTCAGCTCATACAAGTAAATAGCAAAAGTTGTTTAATGTCCATGTTTCGGAGACTCTGCGTGAACCCCTGCTACATGTGCTTTCAGATTTTGCCATTATTAAGGTGACAGTGAAAGGTCAAAGTGCGGTTTTGGGCATCTTTTGTGTTTCGGTGCTAATGCTTAGCTCAGAGCTACAAAATGATATGGTTGTATCTTTTAAAGGCCTACCAGAAGGTACTGCTCTGTTTAGATAAAACCTTAGGTGATCTCTCTGGCATGTTAAAAAAAAATAAGGCTAAGCTATCATTTGATGTTTCTCTTTCCATTTTTTCCATTTATGTGACAAAACTATTAGAGTCTGTTTTTCATGTCACATGAAAAACAAGTGTTTACTGAGAAATTAAAAATGGAGGCACAATTTAATATGCTTAGATAATTATTTCTGGTAAGGTTTGGGTATACTACAGTACGGTAATAATAGTACTCAGACAATTTGTAGCATTAGGATATCAAGCGCTTTGATAGGGGTTTTTTAGCCCTTCAATTAAACCTCCAGATACTTGATTGCTGTTCAAATCCAGTATATTTAATTCTAAGGATATGCTAGGGGTCAGTCTGATTATACCTTCTGGCAAAGAGAGCTTTCTCCTTAGAGATATGGAGAAAGTCAGTAGGTCTTATATCACTTTATTATTTATCTTTTCTTATTCTTGACTTGTCTTGGCCCCCTCGCTGTTTGTTCCTAGAGATGTTGTAGACCAGCTTATCACTCATTAGCACATGGTTCAGTGGTCAGCTGTGAGCAGACAAAGACAAATGCCATACAATCCATCACAGCATCACCAGTAAGTATCAGAGAAGTAGTATATATATTGTGTATATACTTGTTTGGTTAGTTCCATGCTGTTTTGCATGGAACCAAAGGGATCTCCTAGGCATATTGACCTCATTTATCATTCATCTCCATTATTTCGGTGAATCCTCTGTGCTTGCAAACTGCCCACCTGGAATGTAGCCATTGTAGCAGTTTCAATGAGTCTATGTTAATTTATATTAAGGATATTTTATGAAAGATATGTACTGCAGGGGAGCCATTATCTAACATTTTGCATAATAAGCATCTATAGGAAAAGCTCAACTGTGGTTGACATTCTCCTAGCCCTTACTTATTAAACAAATGAGAGATGATACAGATATACACTTAATATATTTTAAGAACCACTTCAAGAACTGACCCCATGTTGAGTCTAACATTTCACATAAATGTATTAAGAGCTTGGACCCCTAAATATGTATATGTATCCGGCATGCATGATCTGGCAAAATACTATGATCCAATAACCCCCTGTACTTTGTATTATAGTGCAATGTTTTTAGGCATAACCTATATTTCATGTTGAGGAATCCTCTGTTTTTTAAGAAACAGCAGAGCTCCAGAAAGCAGACACATACAAATATGATATTTATGTCAATGACAATATAAAAAATGGAATACTTTAACCATATTAGAAGATAAATAGATAATACAAAAACAATATTTTAAAGTAGGCTGATATTTATTTGTTGTTTTGAAAAATGAAAAAGCATCAGCTATAACATGTTATTCGCAGAAAGACAAATCACCAGTCACAAAAGGTAATGTGAATAAAAAATGTAATCTAATTAAATCTAATTGCATTCACTTATAGTGGGGTATTGGTTCAATGATTTTCAATATGTGCACAGGTCACAGACATCACTCCTTGTTAAGGCAGAGAAAGGGATGGTAGAGCTTTTTTTATTTATTAACCTTTATTTTCTTTGTTGAAGAATGTACTTTTAAAAATGTTTGTTTAAACACATCTTTTGCGTGTATAATTTGATTCAAGGTGGTTAGTATCTGAGGAGGACATGGGTTTTCCACAGGCAGAACATACTGTGATGTGGCATGGGCTGGTCACATAGTGACTTCACTCAGCCCGTGTATTCTCATCAGAACTGCTCATGATGTCATGACTGATATTTTGTATCTTGTCTATAATCTGTATTTGCTTCACATATTTGCAAACTTTGATGGCCACCTAGTGATCTAGACTCTGCGATCACTCATGCGATAAAGCATGGGGCCCAGTGTCATAGTTTGACCTGTGAGAGACAATTGGCTAAGTATTTTCCCCAGGGCAAAAAAAAAATGCAGCTGCCCATGTCTAGATCAATCCTAATGGCTGGTCCACTGCTATCCTTTTGCCCTCTAATTACCCTGTGTACCAGGCAGACAAACTGCAGGGAATGTTATATAAAACATTCACTGCCCTCACTGCCCCAAAAGGTTTGTTTGCATTACACTCAGGCTACTTCCATGAGGCGACAGGGTGTGTCTCTTTCACACAATCACAACTCTGCTACCTGCTGTTTAAGGTGCCCCTTCAGTGTGTCCAGATGTACAAGAGTAATGGACGTTAGTATGTGCTGTTGGTGATTCAACTGTTGCAGGAAGGTTCCTGAGATCTGAAATGCTGTATCTCTGTTTACAAATGCCAACACCCTAATCGAAATCATGTAGGTTCTGTGGATAACACTACATCCACTACTACTAAAAACTGCCTTATCATAAGTATGCTAGACTCATTCTAGGTGTGCAAATGGTGAGCAGCTTCATGAAGAGGTAGGGCTAGTTGCACTTATGGGTGCACAAAGACAACCTTTAGTAGGTGGGCATGGCAGAATACCACTTCCTCTGTCTGAAAAAGAAAAAATTACCTGGGAAAGCAGGATAAGTTCCCATATATGTATATGAGCAAGTCTGCCTTTAAAATTGATTATTTTGATTTAATATTGATTGTACCCTGGGTAAGCATTTGCTTGCCCCCTCCCCCATTTCCCTGGCAATCAATCATATCCTCCACACCAACAAAATCCAACAAAAACACCAAAAGTACTTGCCACACTGACTCACAGATTAGGAGGAGATTGTAAGAATCAGTGTAGTCTTCCCTCCTTCTGACCCCAGTTCTATCAGAACCACCATTAACTTTTTCAGCAATTTGAGCTACAGTATCACGTCTGTTAGATTTCGCCCCCACGTGCATCAATGAGCCTTGGCCGCCCATGACCCTGTCGTTGATTTCTTTGCTCAGATCCTTACGGCTGCCTACTTCTAACTTTGAGGACGAAATGTTAACTTGGTACCTAATATATCCCACTCAGTGACAGGTGCCATGATAACAAGATTATCAGTGTTATTCAATTCACCTGTCAGTGGTCATAATGTTATAGGTGATCAGTGTATATATATATCAGTAGAGTACCTAGCGGGGGCGGTCCGCCCCGGGTGCCGCTCATCGGGAGGGGTTGCTACGGGCTAGAGTGACCACATGTTTTTTACATGGAGGAGAGAGAGGGGCGCCTAGCAACCTTCGCGAGGCCTCTAACTCTGTCGCGGTGCCGGCATGTAATGCTGAGCGCCGGAATATGATGTCATATAGAGGTGGGTATATAGTGAAAACGGAGGGTTAGATAGAGGTGGGTAGATAGTGTGAAAGGAGGGAGGGGGTAGATAGAGGAG